>APFE031412364.1:9292-49199 GCA_000404065.3 Pinus taeda | reverse complement strand
TGTGAGTTGCCCTATCCTGACGAAAAGTAGCCAGCAGTTCAGTTCCGGCATCATACCAGACGGGCAACTGAAAATGGTTCAAGAAAATGTTAGCTAAGTCGGCGAATGATGAAAAGCTGCCCCAGGCAACTCTATATACCACTTAGCCGCGTTACCAGTTAAGGTGCGTTGAAATAATCTCAACCTAACCGAATCATCGATCAGGGAGTTCGATGAGCACCATAAGTGAAACGTGGTTACGTGGTCGCCCGGGTTCTCACCACTTTTCCCTTCGAATTTTGGAATATCCGAAGGGAGTTTGGTCGGGACCGGAGGCCAGGCCGGATTGTAGTTGATTGGGTCATTAGTTAACTACTTCGTGAGGTCTGGCAAGTTTAACGTTGCCAGAAATGGAAGTCTAGGCGGAGCTTGAGGGTTCCACCCTGACTGGGTGGCGGTCCCGAAGCTCTGAAAAGATTGGCCTGGATTTTGGGAGGTGCCAGGCCACCCGAAGTATCCTGTAGAACCCACTGAGCCAAAAGGGAAACCTTGTGACCCAGTAAATCTCGGAGTTTGACCAACTCCGGCCGTATATCCACTAAACCCTGCAAAGTTTCCTCCAAAACGACTGTAAGGAGTTGACAACCCCTGATATGGGTTCCAAGCCGAAGCTAGGGGAGGAATGCTTTGGAATGAACTAACTGTGGTATACGGTCTGTTCCCATATTGGCCGTAGAATGGATTCCCAATTCCAGCACTGCTGAGCCCAGGGTTATTCCAACCTTGGAAAGGATTACTGCTTTGTCCTACTGAAGAAAAAGGCATAGATCCTACCGTAGGGTTGGAATGTGGTATATGACCACCTCCAAATGGAAAACCTTGGAACAAAGCCGACGCACACATTGTGGACGTGGCGGCCCCGAACGGAGCTGAGGGAATGCCCGATGATTGGGCGCCAAATGGGAAATACCCAGAACCGAAAGCATTTGTTTGGGCGCTCCCACTCGTGGATGGAATGGAAGTAGACCCAACAACAGATGTGCTAGTAAAAGATCCGAATAACGAGACGAAGGGGATGGAAATAGTTCCACCTCCTTGCACAGATACAGGGGTCTGTGTAGTCGTAGCACTAGTAGAAGCCATGCTTCCCGTAGTGGTCATCGAAGGTAAGCGCGTAGCGTAACCTAGACTTGCCGGTCTTTGCGACGGAGTTCCAACGTATTGCAATACATGTGGATAACTTGATGGTAGGGGAGAATTCGGAGCCGCTAACGACTCTGAAAGTTCTTCTACCTCAATACTATCTTCCGCTTGTAAGGGAACTTGAGAAGGAACTGGTGGGTTCCTTTCTTGTTCTACGGAAGTACCAGGCGTTGCTTCAATACTATTGCCCCCGAGGGGAGGATCAATCCCCGATGCGTCAATTGCAGTGGGATGAAACCACCGGTATTATTGCCTCTGCGCCTTCTCGGAGAAGGCTCTACACTTGGTGGCGAGAGACCACAAAGTCTACGAGACCGTCTGGGAGATCGGTCAACCACTTTGAATTCTTTGTTTAGAAATCTAACTAAAGACTCAAAAAATTTAAAGCTAGGCCGACTAAGAGCACAGAGCACCTACTAAATGTCCCTAAAGATACAGCCAATCAAAACAACTTTCAAGTATTTCCGCTCCGGGTGATGAGGACTGGACACCAAAATACGAGAAAGTGGAAAATAAAGGGCCTTCCGAAGATATTCTAGGGTGATGAGGGCCCAGGCCTATCAGCGAAGGTATCAGAGGAAGTTACGATGACCTCCTAACAACAGTCTATGCCGGTGCAAGCCCCCAAGCTTCGCAAGGGTGCCCTCCAGTAGTGTTGTTGAGAGTGATACAATGTCGACCTCAAGTGCCACGGGATTCCCCTCCGCAGCCACCTATGTAGTTTCCTAGGAGTGGCAACTAAGGATACCAACTCGTCGCAGAAGCCAGGCGGCACGGTCTTGAGGTAAGTTCAGACAAGTAGGAGAGGGGGTATCTCTCTTCCCTGTCTTCACAGACCCTCCCGCTTAACTCCCAGATCCGGAGATTTCCTGGTCTTCCTAACGCTATTGGATTTTCTCTCTTTAATCAGACTCCTATGTTTTGACGTTTAATGCGGCCTTGGAGAGTTAACTCTCCACTCGCCTATTCCAAGGCCCTAAAATCCTAAAACTTGTTTGTGTAACTTAAAATAAAACAGTTCTAGTTGATTTTAATTAGCGCTTGACTTTAAGGGCTGTTCTTTAAGTCCAAGGATGGTGGAAGTGAAACTAATGGTGTGTTTTTTGACGTAAAAAAGATTAATAAAACTTAACTATATGCTTATGCACTTTGTCATTGTTTTTTCGATGAAAAGTAATCTTCTACAGGGTTCGAAAGGAAACTTCTACTGAAACAAACTTTTTGTTTTATTTTCTATTCATTCATACTTCACACTCAAAAGTTAACAAATCTATTTCATGCCAAAAGAGATGCAAATTTGTCCTAAATGCAAGACTAAATGCTTGATGCAAGATTGAAAACTACTCTAACAAGAAATAAAAGTTGTTTTTGTTTATCAAATTTCCTTTTTGCCACTTACTATATTTAGATGGAATCAAAGATGGTACAATTCGTCTAAATACTAAAAGCAAAACTCAAGATAACAAAAACACTTTCATTCAGCAAAAGGAAACAAAATGAAAAGCAAGTTCAAGAAAGCAAAAACTAAAACTTTTCAAAAAGTTCACTTGAAAGTAGAAACAAAAGGGTCTTTTTGAAAATGCTTTCAACAAAAACCGCCACTTCACAATTGAAACAAGCAAGAAACACTTTTTGCAAGTTTACACCCAACAAGGAATGAAAACTCGACAAAAAACAAATGTGCTCAAAAAGGCTTTCGACAATGGAAGGCAGCAAGGAAAGCTTTGGTAACAAAGACCAAAAAGAGATCAAAAAGACGGTTCCAGGAAAGTATCAAAATGACAACTTTGATGAAACAAAGAAGTAATTGGTCATAAAAATCTATTTCGTTAAGCAAACAAAAAAGTCACCAAGAAACAAAGTTAAACACAAAGATTAATAACAATCTTCTCTGCTCTGATCCTCAGGGCAGCCAAGATTCCAATAAGGAAATCTTGTGTGTTTAAAGCAAAAAAAATGATGACACTTGCAAACACGAAACAAGACCAAGACTCCTTATAATTAGAGAGAAGTCGGAGTAAGGACGCTTGCTGTAAAACAGAAAATTGACACTGACAAAGATGACTGTTTAAACTGACTGAAAACACCAGACACATTCCAGAGACAAAAAGGTTTATAAATCCTGAAAATTGCCAAGTATACGCGACTGCATTCAGTGCAGAATGCGTGTATACGCGACTGTGTCTGAGGAAACCTGCGTATACGCGGGTTTACTTCAGACAACAAGCGTTTATACGCTTCTGTAACTAAGAAAAACAGCGTGTATATGGTCTTTCAAGAAAAATAAAAAAGAAACTCAAGAAACTGGTAAAACTCAGAAGTCAGAAACAGACAAAACAATAACAATAAGCCAGCAAGCTACCGAGCCCTGATAGGCTTGACAAATGCCCAACTAGGAACAACAAGAATGTTGTTCCCTAGTGGAGTCGCCAGTTCTGTTGCAGGATTTTATCCCCTAAGGCTCTTGGGTGGAACCCTAGCAGACTGAAAGTTGTCTAAATCAAGAAACATGCACACACACAGCCATTATGCTAGAAAAAGCTATTTCTAATGTGAGAAGGACATACCTCAGGTCCTACGTTTGGGTAGTTCCTCAAGGGTGCAAACCCTTCTTCACGTCCCTTCCGCTCCTTTGTGTTGCAAAAACAACAATTCCAAGGAATGCAGCAGTATATGGACAAAGATTTACATAAAAATCATCTTTATGTTATGTAAGAAAGGAGTTAGTTATAAGCTTTTAGACATCCATTCATACATGAAACTCAAATATGAATATCATTAACATAAAGAAAGAAGCGTATCGGGAACAAGACGTGTTTCTTTATTAGACAGATAGAATAGTACAAAAAAGAGCAATATCACCTGAACCACTTCTGCAGGCTCAAAGCTCAGCCTCCTCCTGGATCCGTCCTGCCTCAATCCTCTAGTAGGTCACCTTCCAATACTCACTCCAAGATGTCATGACTAAGGGATGAACATCCAATCACAAGGAAACAAGGGTTTCCTGTACAAGATGGGGGAAGTGCAGAAGGCACAAGGGTCTTCAGACCTGATCAGGGGGGAAAAAACTCAGTATAATAACCTTGCTCTATATTCTCTCCTCCTCTAGGCCTTCCCTTTGATGTCTTTTTATACCAATTCCAAAGTAGTTTTTTAGTTAGAAATTGGTTGGGAACAGTTGAGGCCATGGGCACTAACAGGTGATCAGCAGGTAAAACCCGCGATCTCCGCCCGAAAATAAGGAGTTTTATATTTTTTTAAGTGTTTTAATACATATACGCGGGTTGGGTATGTATGAACCCGCGTATACACACGTTTAACTCAGGGCAATGTTGCATACAGGGAATAAAACACTGTTTTTTAGATTTTGGACCAGGTCTGGAAGGAGGGGTTGCCCTAGGCCATAAGTGCAGCATCACAAACCATAATGGTGAGATTTGGAGCTATAACAATTGCTCCATTACACCTTGTACCAGATTAGAAATAAACTACAGACCATTGTCAGAAACAATTTCCCTAGGCACACCAAATCTAGTAAAGATTTCAGTAAAAAGAAAATCAACAACAACTTTTTCTATAGCAAAAGAAACAGCTTTAGCTTTTACCCATTTCATAACAAAATCTGTACAAACCAAGATATTATTTTTACTTAATGATGTTGGATTTATTGGTCCTATAAAATCAATAGCCCATTTTTCAAATGGCTCAATCATGACTTGAGGACATAAAGGCATTTCATTGGTTTGATTCAACTGGCCCATCCGTTGACAGCTATCACAGCGCTTGACATACTGTCTGGCATCCTTAAACAAGGAAGGCCAATAGTAACCAACACGTAATACTTTATATGCAATCCGCTTATCAGCGAAGTGGCCTCCACATGGTTCATCATGAGCAGATTTCAATATGTCAAACACTTCTTCTTCTCGTACACACCTACGAATAATCAGATATGGGCCTGTGTAAAAGAGATATCCTTGAATCTAGGAGTATGCAACACTTTTCTTAATAATATTCCAATTTTCATGAGTGGACAAGTGGGGTGGTGTTTTCCCAGTAACCAAATAATTAACAATGTCAGCAAACCATGAAGAATCTGTTGACATAGCAAAAAGATGTTCATCTGGAAAACCATCATTAACAGGAGTAGTTTCACCAGGATTATCTAATCTAGAAAGAAAATCCATTACAACATTAGATTTTCCTGGTCTATCTACAATAGTAATATTAAACTCCTGCAACAATAGTAACCACCTAGTCACTCTACCACTAGTTAATTGTTTGTTCATCAAATATTTAATCGCGGAATGATCAATACGTACAAATACTTCTTATCCTGTAATATAGTGTCTGAAGTTATTAATTACAAAAATCACAGCTAAAATCTCTTTCTCTGTAATTGTATAATTTAATTCAGCAGAAGACAAATTTTTCCTAATATAATAAATAGCATAGGATTGCTTATTTCCTCTTGTCCTAGAGCTGCGACAATAGCCAAATATAAAGCATTAGGGGAAATATGAAAAGGCAGAGACCAGTTAGGACCTCTCAGAACGGGTGCCTATACTAACTTTTCCTTCAATGTTTCAAAAGATTTTTGGCAACCTGTAGTCTAAGAAAATTCACTATCCTTAGCTAAAAGGCTGAAAAGAGGAGTAGCTATCTTAGAAAAATTTTCAATGAATATTCTATAGTAACCAGCATGTCCTAAAAAACCTCTTACTTCCCTTTGAGTTTTGGGTGTAGGAAGATGTATAATGATTTCAATCTTTGCTGGATCAACCTGGATACTTTTACTAGAAATCAAATGGCCAAGTACATTTCTTGTCGCTCAAAGTGAGATGAGCTTCTTCACAATGAAGTACTTTTTCCAAGTTTTTAAGAGCTTCCTGAAAACAATCACCAAACACAAAAAATTCATCCATATAAATTTCCACAAATTCTAGATCAGCAAAAATAGCCAATACTGCACTTTTAAAGGTAGCCGGGGCATTACATAAGCCAAAGGGGAGCACTCTATAAGCAAATGTACCCCATGGACATGTAAAAGTAGTCTTATCCTCATCTTCGGGTGCAATCTGTATCTAGTTATAGCCATTGAAGCCATCCAAAAAGGAAAAGTATTCCTTTCCTACAAGGGTATCAAGCACTTGGTTAATGAATGGGAGAGGGAAATAATCTTTGAGAGTGGCTTTGTTTAATTCTCGATAATCAATACAAATACACCATCTTCCATATTTCTTAGGTACTAGCACCCACTGACTGTCAGAAATAGGATAGAAAAAACTGGCATCCAAGAGTTTTTGTATTGCTTCTTTCACAATATCTCTTACAGCTGGATTCATTCGCCTTGGGGGTTGTCAGACAGGTTGGGTGCCTTCCTGAATATAGATATGATGTGTGCAAGTTTCAGGAGAGATACCCTTCATATATTCATAACCCCATGCAAAGGCACTAAGATGGTTTCACAACAAATTCACAAGCTGCTCTCGCTGAGATGAGTCCACATCTGAACTAATATACAAGCATTTACCAGGGCTAATCTCGACAAGAGTAATATCAGGCTCAGGAGTACTCAAGGGAGTGGTCAAATGCAGTGGTATAGAATAATAGGGATCATGATCATCTTGAAAATCTAGGCTGAAAGTTTGGCTCAATGGCTCAAAATTAGGCATAGTGTCTAGATTATTCAGGAAGTCTTGAATCTCATCTTCTTGTGAAGACCCAATATAATGATGGATAAGGGAGATGGGTTGAGTCTCATCATCACTACTTTGATCCAACCACAAGGTATCTCGAAGGTCCTCAATGGATCTAGTAGGGGGATATAAAGTAACTTCTTCCTAGAGTCTCCATGTGAAATATACATATCACCATAATGACATCCAATATATGCATCAGTGATAGCAAGCCATGGTCGACCCAAGATCAAGGGATGTCCTCCTACTGGGTTCTTTGGCTGAAGCACAATGAAATTAGTAGGATATTCCCAAGAATCTAGTGAGATGATCACATCATCCAATACTCCTTCTGGCTTAATTTTAGATCTATCTGCTAATTCAAGCATAGTGGGAGTAGGGCGAAGATGGGATAACCGAAGTTGATCCATGGTTTGCTTAGTCATGACATTAATGGCTGCCCCCAAGTCTATAAGAACATTAGAGAAAAGGACATTACCAATCTCAACTGAGACAACAGGGTTTCCAGGATCAACATATTTTTCCATAGATACGCATCCTGTCATCAACTCTACCGCCCTACCAACAAATTGAATGGTTTGGGGTTCCAATTTCTTCCTCTAGGGTTTCTTGAGACAAAGTTCCTTAATAATCTTAGTGCAAATAGGGATCTCTTTGATGGCTTGAAGCAAAGGTATATTAATGAAAATATTCTGAAGCTCTGATGGAAAGCTAGTCTCAGAAATAGGCTCACTTCTTTCCATCACTAGCCTCTTTGGGAAGGGAGGCTAGTTGGAAGAAGGTGGCAAGGATCTAGAGGGTAAGGGCCACTTGGTGACTGCTTTCGGAGAATGGTTAGGAGTTCCCTCCTCTCCTTTCTCTTCATCAATCATTGTGGGTTGGTTCTGATTTCCTAATGATACAGTCCTTCCCGAACTTAACTGAATATCATGAACCCCAACTGGAATAGACTGGTACTCAAATGGTAAAGGTGGGTTTGTTACATAAATCATTTGCACTGCTTTGTTATTGTTAGGATTACACATAGGTTGAGCAGGCAATTGAGGAGGTCGAAAGGGTGGAGGTAAAGGCAATGGTGGATTAGACTGACTCGGAAGTTGCGACATTGAATTTTGTGTATGAGGATATGACTACATAGGTGGCTGGTAGGAATATGGGGAATGAGTTGGACCTCTCTAACTTTGCTGCCATGGTTGAGAAGGTTGCCCTTGCTGATATTGATTTCCATATTTCCATTGCTAACTAGTGTTAGGATAAGAATATGCATGTGAATTATAACCTAAATAGTGTGGAGAAAAATCAGGAGCCATACCTGCACCTACCTGAGGCCAATTTCTTCTTGCTCCCATTACATTCAAGTATTTAGCTTTAGGTTGTCCCCCTATAAATACAACTTTAAGTCCCGGTATAGAGGGACATTTTTTCGTGATATGGTCTTCTGCATAAATAGCACACTTATTAGTTTCTTTTAAATTAAAAGGAAACTCTTTAGACAGATGCTTATCTCTACATTTAGGACAAAAAATACATAGTGACTCTTGTTCCTTTATAAGTTTTTGTTGAAATTTTAAAGAGTCCAACTGTTTAGAAACAACATTCATTATATCGATTTTCATGTTTTCCATTTTATTTTCTAGTCCAATAATCATAGCACGGTAGATTCAGTTTTTCTATTCCTATTTCGAGTTCCTCTACCAGATCTATATTGATTTCTTGAAAATTTCCTGCATAATTCACAAATTTGATCAAAAGTTTGATGAGAGATATCACCTTCTCCTAGCAGATTTAGATTATTTCTAGCATTATCAATAAGTCCTTTTAGGAACAAGGTTCTAATAGTGCTAGGATCAAGCTTAAGTTTCGACCTTTGTAAAATATAAAAAAAATATTTCTAATTAATCTTCAAGAGTTTCATCATCATCCTGTATGACCATAAAAATTTCATCCTGCATGTCCCAAGTTTTGCAATATTCCTGATATTTAGACAAAAACACTTTCTTGGTCTGTTCCCAAGAGGTTATAGAGTTTCCTTTTAGCCCCATGAAGTAGCGCAAGGTTGAGTCCTTGAGAGTAGCAGGAAATAATCTTAACTTCTGAGTGTCGGTTGAATAATCATAACTTCTACACAGAATATCAAACTCGAATAGAAAAGAGTCAGGGTCTTCATGAACTTTACCATGGAAATGGGGGAGAGCTAATGGTGGAATATTCTTCATTTGTGCCACAGTATCAGGATCCACAATTGGAAACACAAAATTGGATTGTTCTCCACTTACTTGGTTTTCACTAGACCCTTCCATGTAATCTTCATGATCTACCATTGTTTCTCTCCTACTCTTAACAAGATTAACCACACTTGAGTTGTTGTCACAAGAATCTAGGTGGATTGTTCTTGCGTGATGGGTTTGAATTGGATTGGGCTTCTTGCTCACAGAAGGAGACCCAATATGAGAATTATTTCTAGAATTCTTTTGGCCCTTAATGGGCTTTGAACCCTTACCTTTCCTAGGCATTCATTTCAGAAAAAATAAAGAAAAACAATAAGTAATTTCTAATAGTAAAAAATGCTGCTAGTAATCAATTAACACTAGTAAAATTCCTTCAAAAGAAAAATCTTTCCCAAACAATACTGAAAAAAAATTACCTCTATTGTATAATTAGAAAATTTTTACCAAATCAAATCACCTCCCTAGCAATGACACCAAAATGTTGGGTGTAGGAATTACACTTAAGTTAACTCCTCAACACTTAAATTGTCAACCCTGGGAATTCGTAAACTTAGAGATGAAGCACAAACAATGCTAGAGATGGTATGAATGTTTCTAATATCAATTCCTACTCTCTTTAAAGGAAATATTGCAGAATCAAACAATAGAGAAAAAGGCAACTTGAATCATCAAAATAATCTAAGGTTGGAACAAGAAGAAATGTACTTGCAAAAGAGATTTAGAAATAAAAGGGAGCAATTACTCTAGTTGACTATTGATTAACTACTACGAGTGTGTTTTCTTTAGCAAAGACACTTTAGCAGTCTTCAACAGATGGGCCCTTCAAACCTGCTTATGTAAAGATCTCCTTCTCACAAGAATCGATCTTGCACTAGTGCAGGAACATCGATTTATGCAGAGGGTGTAAAATGATGTCTGTACTAAAAGTTCCTTTCTTCGTGCAAGGGCTTGAACTTTCTCAAGTCCAGAGCACTCAGATCTAGTAACAAGAAACTGGTTCTTGTACCTAATAAGAGCTTCTTACACTTTAACTTTTAATTCTTGAAATCAGTGCTTAATTACTACAAGTGTTATGAAGCCAAATTGCATACCAAAAGATGAATGTTTCTGAGTTTATCAAAGTGCAGAAATAGAGAAACAATCCTTTTAATTTGTCCTGTTATGAAATATTAATGAAAGCAAGAAAGCTATTAGAAGTAAACTAAAAAGGCTTGCTGCATCACACCATCTATCACTGGTGCAGGAACAGTTCTTTTGCTTGGACTAGGCAGGGAAAACCAAACAAAATGTGTAGAAAGTGAATAGCACACCAACGTGCATTGGTGTAGGTAATTTCTCTTCCTCGACCTAGGCGGGGAAAACCAAACAAAACATGTAGGAAGTGAATAGCACACCAACATGCACTTGTGTAGGTAATTTCTCCCGCTCGAACTAGGCAGGGAGAACCAATCCAAAATCAGATGCAGGGAAAGGAAATTTAACTACTTCACGCTGTAGATCTGCTTTCACTCAAACAGAAATTCAGATGTTGTAAATTAAATCACACTTAGCACTTTAAAACATAAATTACAAGAACATAAAAGAGGGAGAACGTGCTGGGTTGGCTGGGCCCTAGCCAACCAGCGCATTTCCCTTTCAAATAAAAACACTACTCAGCACTTTATCAATTCATCAGTAGCCAAAACATAAAAAGATACAGTTTTTGGAACATAAGGCAAAGCTCCCTTTCTTATTAAATCATAAAGGCAAATACATGCGTGATTACATATCGAGCCTAGATTCGGGCAATAACAAAAGATAGGCCTGTTACCGCCTTCCTGGTTCTATCTCTGCTCTATACAATTCTATTAATCATTAACCATTTCTTCCTATTTACATTTCTCCTTATATAGATCCTTGGCCGAAGGCCAAAAGGATCATTTAACTTGTTACATAGTCGATTACAGAATTTAGATTGTTACAACAAATTACATAACCGATTGCAAAATAAGTTTTTGGCCTTCAATATTAGGCATTTTAACATAATAGACCGTGGCTATCTCCAGTTGTTTCTTCCTCCTAAATCCGATCTCGGCTACTCTAGATTGCCTTGCTATCACAACTGGGACTCGGTTGCCTTCAGATATGTTCTACTGTCATGGCTAAGGCGGTGAAAAATTAGGCGGCAATCAAAGAGATTAGAATTTACTGCAAAGATTCGTGGCACTGGCACTGGTGCGAGATCTGATCTACACTAAGATCAGCGGTCAAGGTAAGCAGTCAACTATTAAATAGCATAGGAGATATGGATAAGTTACGAAAGTAATTAGAACCAAGAAATCATGTGATAAATAATTAATAAATGCTAAGTTAAGTTAGAAAATGTAAAATATAAGGTTAATGCAAAATGTGTCATCGTTCTTGCACTAGTGCAAGATGAGGGCATATAAGATAGGTAAAACATGGGTAAATGTTTATGATTTGGGAAGGGAAAAATAGTAAAAAAGGATGCAATTTAGGGCACTAACAGGAGGTGTTGTGCATGGTAAGCGCGTACATATGTTGATATTCCTTATGGAAGTCACATACATAAACCGGGTTTTGATCTTTGTATTGATACTTACAAATCTGATGATTGATGTTTACAGTTGATGTTCTCTGGTTTACTTGGGGTTGTTTGTTGATGATGTCTTTATCATGATTGAGGTGACTTGGTTGAATTGTTCAAATTTAATGGGACAAAAGTGTGACTGCGTGTATGATATTTAATTGGTTCATAAATTTGTGATTGATTCAATGATCTATGACTAGTGAAATGATCTATGAACGGTTCAGTGATTAATGATTTAACTAGTTAGTATTTTGATATATGTAAACAGATGTTATACAAAGAAAATGCGTATATACACGAGTCTTATTCAGCACAGTCGTGCACAATATTTGATACTTATTATTTCTAGTTGGGTTCTACACTCAGTGACTTGATACTTTATAATTTCAATTTATTTACAATGTGATGGTGTCTCAAATTCATTGCTTCAATTTGTTTGGGTTTATGGTTGATATGGGTGCAGTTCAAAAATTTGATGAAAGGCGGCCCATATGTTGTGTGTTGATTGTTTGACAGGTTGATCCAGTTTGTAACATTCTAAAAAGTGGTCCACAAGAAGCTGAGGAGCTCCCTTATTGGAGAAGATGGTAAACAAGTTCAAGGGGTTGTAGCTCCCTTCCATTGGGTGTTGGAGAACGAGAGAAGGTTGTAGCCTTCTACAGGTGGGTGCCTATGTACTAGTTAGAGTCTATGCCAGCATAGGATTGTAAGAAGTTTTCCTTTATAATAAGAACAAAATAGAGATGATGACAGTGGTGGTTTTCTCCGACATTAGGTTTCCACCTAAAATCTTGGTGCTCATGTGTGTTGATATGTTTCTTGTGTGTTGATGATCTACCTGCTCTTTAATATTGGTTAATGAATGAATAATGAAGTAATGATGCCCTGGTTAAAGAGGAATAGTTAATGAAATTAATGATAAATAAATTATCTGGATATATGAGGTTTACATTGATCACAATTGTGTATATACACTGGTTTCTTGAATGACAGTAACATCCATAAATGAGAAAAAGAAATTGAAAATTTGAAGTGTGTTTAAAATACTAATTCACCCCCCATGTAAGTATTTTTCCTAACATTCTTTTCTAAATTGTGAATTAATGTTTGCAGAGCAGTAGAGTATGTTTGTGTCTTGTGATTTTGATTAAAAATTTGTGAGAAGTTGCAAATATACTTCGTAATTTATACATGGTATCAAAGCAGGATTCACATTAGAGCAGGAAATTTGAAGTTGCTTCTCAAAGGTTCGAATTTGAAGATCATTATAGAACAATTTCTTCAGAGCTGAGAATATGGCCTTAAACTAAGGCTAGAGTATGCATTTGAAGGCACCTCAGATTTTGTTTCATGGAAGGAACGCATGGAGGAATTATTGGATGACAATGAATTGCTTGAATATGTCAAGACATATATTCCAAGACAACTAGTAGTTGATGTCCAGGACCTTGCACAATGGAAGAAGGATGTAGCCAAGGTGAGGAGAATAATATTGGATGGAGTGTAAGATCATATTGCCTCAAATATCCAAGCAAAAGAAACTTTGTTCGCAATTTGGAAAGCACTGACAAAATTTTTCAAGAATAGTAGTGAATACATGAAGTTGGTGCTCAAGGATAAAATTAAAAGTATCAAGATGCAGAAGAATGACATTATATCGCAATAGTTCAGAAGGTTCACACAATGTCGTGATGAACTAGGCGAGGTCAGTGCTACTGTCCCTAATATGACTTGGTAAGCCTAGAAATTATGGGCCTTCATAAGAGCTTCCATAGCTATTAATATTTGATGAACAGGAGGAAGAAACTACTTAATTGGGAGTGCTTATGGTCTGATGTGGTACAGGAGGAAATAAGGCAAAATACTAGAGATGGGACTTCGTCCAAGGGTGATGATGAAGAAAAAATTGCATTGGATGGAAAGGTAAAGAATGGAAAATGAATGAAATCCCATTCCAAACCAAAATCTAGTCAAGGGGGCAAGAAGAAAGATTTGTCAAACATTAAATGCTTCCATTGTCATGAATTTGGGAACTATGCCACGAAGTGTCCACACAAGAAGGAAAGAAAGAAGACATTAGAAGGAGGAGAAAGTGAAGCTTTGGATTCATAATTCAAGCTTGAGTTTACCCTCATTGCATGCATGACCAGCACAATGATGGGGACTGTGTGGTACCTGGACTTAGGTGCATCGTTCCACATGACAGGATGTAGAGATTTTTTTAGTGACCTAGAAGAAAAGGATTTGCGGATGCACATCAATATGGGGGACGAAGGAATGTATAGCATGACTGGGATTGGTATAGTCACCTTTAAGAGGGATTCGGGCTCCCCCTTCATGCTCAAGGATGTCATGTTCGATCTGAACCTAAAGAAAAATATCGACTCTGTTGCAGTTTTGGAAGACTATGGTTATGATGTGATCTTTAGTAAAGGAAAGGAATTCCATAGCCATGGGACAGGTGAAGTATATCGAGGTTCGTGTGAAGAACATGTACAAACCATATGAGGAGGATTGTGTTGCATTGAGTACAAAGGTGGAGAAAGTGTGGAGTCGCGATGTCAGTGAAATTTGTCATAAAATACTTGGCCATTTTCATCATGGAACTTTTAAGATCATGCAACATATAACCACACACCTCCCCAAAGGAACACTTGAGCAAAAGGATGTATGAAAAGGATGTACTTTGGAGAAGTACACAAAATCCACATTCTATGATTGAGACAACAAAGCACATGCAGTCCTAAAAATGATCCGCTCTAATGTCTGTGGACCTTTCTCAACAGCCTCCACTACCAGACACAAATATTTTTTCATTTTTATTGATGACTTCTCATGGAAGTATTGGATATTCTTCATGCGGAATAAGGATGAGACATTCTCCAATTTCATATAATTCAAGGCAATGGTTGAGAAAAAACGGGTACAATGGCTACATGGCTCTAATGATTGAGCTTGTACAAGATCGATACATTGGCCACATGGCTCTAATGATTGATCTTGTAGAGATTGAGCCATCCTCTTTCGAGGAAGAAATAGAGAAACCTGTGTGGGTTTATGTAATGGTGGAGGAATACGAATCCATGTAAAAAACAATCTTTGGGAAGTGGTCCCGAGACCAGAAGACAAATTAGCTGTGGGTTTGAGATGGATCTTCAAGGTAAAGCATGCAACAAATAGAAGCATAGAAACATAAAAGGCAAGATTTGTGGCCAAGGGATACTCTCAAGTTGAGGGGATTGACTATGAGGATACATTTTCTCCTATAGCAAGGTACTCATCCATTAGATAAATACTTTCTCTAGATGCACAGATGGGGTGGAAGATCCACCAGATGGATGTAAAAACAACATTCCTCAATGGAGTTATTGAGGAGGAGGTGTATATCGAGCAACCAAAAGGCTTCGAGACTTTTGATTGGGAGTCTCATGTGTGTAGAATCAAGCGATCATTGTACGATCCTAAGTAGGCACCCCATGCTCAGTACGCCAGGATCAATAACTATCTCACTGGTTTGGGCTTCACCAAAATTGAAGTGGATGCAAATCTCTATCATATCTTGGTAGAAGGTAAATTGCCTATTATTGTCTTATTGTTGATGATTTTTTTTTAATTGGTGACAAGAAAATGATCAAATCTTGCACGGAGGACCTCGCAAGAGAGTTTGAAATGAAGGGCATGGTTCTCATGAACTACTTCATTGGATTGGAAGTATGGCAAGGTGATGGGGATTTATTTATCTCTCAAGGAAATTATGCCAAAAATATACTTCAGAGGTTCCACATGGATAATTTCAAACCCATGGAGACATCTCTAGCAACCAACTGGAGGAAAGTGGATGTCACTTTAGGTGAGGAAGTGGATGCTACTATTTACCAGCAATTGGTGGGTTCACTAATGTATCTTGTGAACACACGACCAGATATGTGTTATGCATTCAACTAGCTAAGCCAAGCTATGGTTAGGCTAACCAAATTTTTTTGGAAGGAAACTAAGCATGTTCTATGATACCTCAGAGGCATTACCTAGTTTGGAATATGGTATAGACAGACAGAGGGAATGAAGCTATGTGGATTCATAGATGTAGATTGGGAAGGGAGTCTATTAGACCAAAGGAGTACATCAGGTGGATTTTTCATTGTTGGGTCTGCAACTATTTCTTAGAACAACAGGAAGCAAAGATCTGTGGAACTCAACTCAGCATAAGCAAAATACGTGGTTGTCAGTCAAGAAGCATGTGAGACAATCTAAATGAGAAATATATTTGTTGTCAGATGATGGATCTATCCATGATCTACTATGATAATTAGAGTTGCATCAAGCTCTCTAAAATTCCTTTTTTTCATGATCGACCCAAGCATATAGATATCTGGTATCACCATTTACAGGAATGTGTGTAAAGGCGAATAATGTTGTTGCAATAAATTCCGACATAGGAACAAGATGCTGACATTTAAAAAAAGGCCTTGTTAAGAGAAAAGTTCGAGTTCCACATGTGCAGAATAGTGGTGGTTGATAATCCATTTCTTACTGAGAGGGAGTGTTGAAAAATGAAGCAAGAAATTCTCAATATGATTTTGCCTTGATTAAATTGAGGAAATTTGAATTTCCACGTCAATAGACAACTTGGATGATGTTAACTTGTTTGACATGGCTTGTGCCATCTAGTTTACTCAGTAAATTTGAGTTGGAAGAGTTAGAGTTTAGTTTATCATGTGTGCTTGCTAATTTGTAGCAATCAAGGTTAGTTATCTCAAGTTGTTTTTAGTTAAACTAGTTCCAAACTTTGGAGGAACTAGTGGAAGGTTAGTTACGTAGTGGGACTTCAGTCAAACTCATTGATCATCCAATTAATTGATTAGTTGGTGAAAAATAGCTAGTTCATGCAGAGAATTTGAGTTACCCAATTGAGGTGGAGATTCTAAGGCAATGTAACATCAATTGTAGACTAGTCTTGAGTGTACAGGTGTTGCGCGCAGTTAGATGATCAGCCTAAGGAATTGCACAATTCAATTAGAGGAATTTCCTAAATAATAGGGGTTAATTCGTCAAGGAATAACGCAAAGAAATAGGAGCTCAAGATGAGGTAAAATTTGGCTAAGTCTAGGTCATATGCCTTCAATGAGCAGAGAGATAGTTTATGCACTTGTAGGGTGTGCTCAATTGAGAAAAGAAATTGTAGTACATCTATATTCATTTGATTAATGCAAGCAAGCATTGGGGTTTTTAGCATATTTCTTTCCCTAGATAAAAATACTTGTTCATGTGTGTTATTTCTTCTTGCATGCTTGAGATTTTTGTTCTAAATTCTGAATTAATGTACGCAGAGTAATATAGTAGGTTTATGTATTGTGAATTTGATTAAAATTTCATGAGAAGTTGCAAATCTACATCGTAATTTGTACATTGTGTTAATTAAATATGGTTGTTTTTATTAATCAAAACATTGTCATCTTGTCATGCAACTTTGTTTTCTTTGTTTTCTTTTTATTTAATTTAATTTTTCCTATTTTTATATACACTTTAAAATCATCTAAAAGTGCAGATTCTTCTTAAATGAGATTAACAATAGTATTATATCATGGGCAAATCCATACTTAATAATAATCTCTTCATAATATAAAAATCTTGTTTTGGCACTTCCGAATTACTCACATCCAGGTTTTTATGGGCTATGTTTCCAGCCATCAAGTGTGGATCATCCTCAAGACAAAGATGAAGAATTTGGAAATGCCAAACGAAAAATTACTCTTCTCACATAAGCCTCCACTCTAAAAATATAAAATATATTTAATACCATATTTATGTTGATAGAGATGTCTATTTTGGAATAGGGTTTCTAGAATTTTATTTTAATTATCAATTATTACTAGATGGATACTGGAGATTTAACTTCCAAAAAATTTTCTTAGACTAGATTGAAATATATTTCCAAAGTAGTTATGCCTTTTTTCACCTTTAATAAAATTCATTAATTAAAAAACCGGCATACTATTTTTTGGGAATGTGGTATTGATAAGAAATGTTATTGGGTCATAGTATTGTAACAAATTCTATTTACAGATTAGAAATCCCCATGATAAAGTGTAGGTAAATCTCCATGTTTAAGAATCTTGTTACATGTTTTTTAATGTATATGTTTAACTTATATTTATTTTTTTTTTTATCATTAATAATAATAATAATAATAATAAATTTTCTCCCAAGGGGGAATGTGATCGTCATCATATGAAGTCTTTGTGAACTTGCAACAACCCTTTTTCTATCCCTTTTGTAATTATCATAGTGAATTTGAAATTCATGTAAATACTGTAGAAATGTAAACAAAATGGCTAGCTAAGAGAAAGGGACACACATTCAAAGTTTGGGGAGAGGAGTTGCTTGGGAGGTGAATTGAATTCAAGTATGTTCATTTAATATACCACCAATTATTTTGATTGGGTTTAATGGCCTTCACAACAAGTAGGAAGGTGGAGTATGCACATCCCTAAGTGGAGAACAAGCCCATACATCCTCTTTCCTCGTGAGCCTTATTGAGTGGTCAATACACAATATATAGGCGAGGGTTGAAAAAGGAAAAAGCGATGACAAGAAAGAAACATTTGGATAGACAGAGGGAAAAAAAACATGTTGATTCAATACACGTGGGGAGAAGGTGTGCTTGTGATTGAGAACAAAAACAAGGACATGAGATAGTGTGTTATGGTAGTAGGTATGGATGATTTTGTTATGAGACTTTAATGAGATGTGTAAGTGATTTTTCTCATGGTTTAAAGGGCTTGCAAAACCCTATGACCGTTGAATGTTCCTGAGTCACAAGAGTTATTTATCTAGTCTCGTATATCTCTGATGGGCTTAGTCAGGCTATTATAATGTATGGATTTCATTGTTTGGCATGACCATGGTTATTTATTGATCAAGTTTGTTTAATGTATTTGTGATGCATTTCATGTTTATTCAATGGATTTGATGGGATTTTGTTGCACCCATTCTAGGGTGTGGTATGTTGTTGTTGTGCTTAAAATGCATAGTAGTTTTATCCATTGCTTTCCTTGTTTAGTGCTTGATAAAAGGCATGCTTATAAGCTTTATAAGCTTTATTGGATTCTATTATGTCCATGGTGATATTTGAGTGCTAGTGTAGAAATGAGAAACTCATTTATGTAGGGACCAATGTTTTGAGCAACATTGAACAATGTTCTTAGCAACATTCAATAATGTAAACTTTGAAATATGAAGTGTAAACTCAAAACGAGAACTCTAGCAAAAAAACACGAAAAACAACCCGAAAATGAAAAGTGTTGATGTTGGAATAACGTTATTTTTTTTAGGAGTAAATTTTCAACATTTTTTGAAAATGATAGTGAAAGCCAATAAAAAACAATGGTTTTTTGTTCAAAAAACGCACTAAAAAAAGTGTTGATGCTTGAATAACGTCTATTTTTTTCGAGGTTAATTTTCAACATTTTTTAGTGATGGTGTTAAGGATAAAATATCATGACTCCGAAAAACTTAAAATTCCAACGATTTTCATGCATCACATTAAAAATAAAATATCAAGTCTTTGAAAAACATTAAGATTCCAACAATTTTCATCCATGGTGTTAAAGATAGAATACTTATAATTGTTTTCAACCATAACATTAAAGATAAAATATCATGACTCAAAAAAAAAATTAAAATTTTGACAATTTGACAACCATGAAATTAAAACCAAAGATCACGACTATGGAAAAGCTTAAGTTTTCAACATATTTCAACCATGGCATTATGGAAAAAATTTATGACTAAAAAAACTTAAAAAATGAACACCTGAATGAAAGAGGGGTGCAACTGCCACACTCGCTCAAGGTCACACCCCACCGACCTTGGGCGGAGGTGGCAGCGGTACAACAACCACTCCCACCTAGGGCCGAGCTACATGGGCCTTGGACATGGATTCTCGATTCTAGAAATCAGATTGCCCCACCTATGGTCATGTCGCACGGACCCTCGGTGTTGCAATCTAATGCTGGGAACTAGATTGCAGCACCAAGGGCTAGTGAGGCACAACCCTCGGAGGGGTACTCTAATTCCAAGAATTGTATTTCCTCGCCCAAGGCTCATGGGGGAAGGGGAGGATTTTAATTATTATTATTTTTTTTTTAATTAATTTTTTTTTTTTTTTTTTTTTTAAATAACTTTTTTATTTGTTTCATTTAATTTTATTTGTATTTTAAAAATATTTTTTTAAGATTTTTTTAGTTATTTTTTAATTGTTTTAATGTTTGTTTATTTTTTTTTTATTTGATTATGGTTATTTTTTCCAATTTAGTTTTTTTTTATTTTTTTTAACTGTTTTTTTAACAATTTTTTTTATTTTATTTTACTTAAAATTGTATCTTAATCATTTTTTTTGGAAAAAAAAACTTCAAATGGCATTATCTTTGGATATAAAATTAATAAAATTTGTTATTTTTCCAACTTTTTAATTCAATTTTTCATTAAAAATTCATAGTTAACATGTCCTTTTTAACAAAAAGTCCTCAAACACTTATTTTTTTAATTATATCTATATGCAAAATATATATTTTTTGTCCATAGTTTAAAATTATATTATTTAAGTGACAATTATTTTATGTGTATTGAAGTATTAATTAACGATATATAAGTATGTAAAAAATCTTAACATCAAAATATTAATGTTTATTGTTTTTTTTAACCTTGCAAAAAAAAAAATTCATTATAAAAAATCATTGCAAAGAAAAACAAAAAACACATGTTTGGAAAACCCTTAAAAAACAAACATCTTAGGATGAAAAACAAGAAGACGAATAAGACAACTGGAAAAATGGTTAAATAACCAACATTTAAAAAAAGTTGTGCATACTTAAGACATAAAGAAAATTTAAATTGTAGAAAATATGCCTTAAAAAAATGTCGATGTTTTTCAAAATCCACATGAAAATAACCAACATTTAAAAAAAAAATCACTAACATTTTGAAAAGAATGTTCATACTTGATACATAAGAATATGTAAAGTGTCAAAAATATGCTCCAAAAAAAGGCGTATTTTGAATTAGCACTTTTCAAATCAAATGATTTTTTACTACCTCAAAAAAATGGGTACGTGGTACCATTCTCGTTTGATAGTTTACATTTTTACTGGGCTTGAAGGAAGCTTGGGCAAAGTCCTTGAAATCCTTAAGTTCCTAATTCTATGTGTTGCAGAGTGAAAGGCTTATACTTTGAGCCAAATAGTCCTAGTTAGATTGAGAAGAATTCAGAAATTTTTTAAGGGTTGAGTACTTGATTAACACATAAGGTTTACTTTTAATTGACGGGTTAACTAGTCACTTAATAACAATGCTTAATGCTAATTATTGTCGTGTGGCCACACCAAGTTTTATGTGTGGTCTATCAGGAGGATGCCACTATTGACAAGAAGCATGGGACGCAATGAAAAATGTTTTCCATTAGAAAACAAGGAAATGTATGTCTTGGGAAACACGAGCATACACATTCCGGGGAATGAAGGACTGCCTCCATGGAACGGAAAATTTGACGATTACAGACAATAAGTTATGCGTCCTAGGAAATGGGGGCATGTATTCATGGGATGAGAAGGCCTTAATGTTGGGGAATGGACATATGTATTTCCTAGGGGAGGAGAAAAAACATCCTTGTCGGGGGCAGATGTAGATGCATTGATTAATGTGGAAGGTATCGAGTTGACCATAAACCCTTATAACATGAAATTATTGATTTACATGAAGGGTTTGGAACCTGTGAGACCCTTAACTAGGCTAAGGTGGCAGAAGGCACATAGGTCGAGTGAGGCTATATGGAAACCGTGTTGAATTTCAAAGGATGTGGTCATATGATGTGGAAAAATTGTTGATGTGGCACGCTAATGGTGTGACACATGGAAGGTAGGAATGGCCTTTTTAGACAGCCAAGTGGCAATATTTTGGGTGTTATGCGGCATTTTGAGGGGATACCACATGGCAGAGTGACATCACCTTGATGTCAGCATGACATCATCAAGATGTTGTAGAAGTGGGTGAGGTGGAAGCCTATGTGGACATGGTACCTAAGTGACACATGATGGAAGTTTTTTCGGTCACTAGGTGCCACTTGGTGTTGACATGGAGTTGACATGGTTAGGAGCCACATCACTAGGGACCTCTGATTCCCCTAGATGCTTACAGTGCCCCTTTTTATAGTAGGCTGTAGAGTTGACAAAAGCTGCGAAGTAGATGTGGACATTAGATGAGGAACGCCTCGAAAACTAATGCAAGGATGTCTGTTGTGCCATAGATGTTTGGAGTAGAATACCCTTAGGGGTGTGGCGATATGGCACAGTGACACTATGGTGATAGGACATGGTAGGCACTACTTTGGATCACATGTGAGGTGGAAGTGCTATGTGGGAAGCACATGGAAGGTCCTTGTTGATGTGGTTGGTATCAAGGGGCCTACATTTCAAATGGGCATAAATTTTGATCCAAGAGTCAAATCTAGATAGAATTTATATTCACAAAAAATTCTCAATGAGTTGAACACAGTGGTGTTGTCTAAAGCAAGTATCACACACTTTAGGTGAGAAGGAATTTTGTAACCCAATATTTCTAACGAGACCATGGAGGTTGGGTTAATTAAAAGTAACCCCTCCCGCTAAGTTGGGATTACTCTAAGGGGGTGGGATGGAGTGTTACAAAGTGGTATCAAAGTGCCCAAGTTTATCACTTGGACTAAGTGGGCTTAGAAGGATAATTTTTAAACTCTGTTATAGAGTGTAATAACTTAAAGTGATAAGTTTTTATGTGTAAATGTGTCTTTCTCATAGCATCTTAACTATGGACTGCATATTATATGCAAGTGTTGATTCTGATATGTTAATTATTTTCTAACAATCATACTAACTTGAAAATTGGTGTTTCATATAGCCTCACGTCCATATATTTATTGCAAATTTTCCAGGGAAATGGGTAGATATGTTATTTATATATTGCTAGATAACAGTTACGTGTGTTTGACAACATATAAGAAGATACAAAAGAGCAGCAACAAAGTAAGGGATAAGCAACAAAATGGTGCAACACAACACTAATAAATTCTAACATTGTGAGGAAGAAGAGTCAATTGGAAAGAGGGTAGAGGAAGACTCCCCTCACTGGATGAACAGCCTTAGAAGTATTAGAGTTGAGCTAAAAAGTTATAAGGCTAAGAATGAAAGGATTGTCTTGGTTTGGGAATAGCAAGAAGAAGTAAACTCAAGTATATTACAAAGTTGTTGATCAAGAGAGAGGTATTTGTGCTTCTCTAACCAACTCCCTTGAATGTCACTGGGCATGTGAGATAATGGGACTAAAGCCTATTTTCTTTATGCTCGAAAAATAAGGGAGTATTTTTAGAGAGAAATTATAATGGTTTTATGGTATAGATAGTATGATTTATGACTATATACAATACTCAATTAAAAAAAAATGAAATATTAATAGTTTGATCATAAAAATTTGAAATTTATACAAAAATACATTGTACAAGTGATATCAACAATCTATAATAAAGATAAAAATTAATTAACAACATACTAATCAACGTTCTGGGAATATGAGGATTCCAAAACACTGTAGAGCATATATTGTGTATTAACATAAAATTTTTGTTTGTCAATGATGTATTTCTTTGGATGGTTTATATCTATTATGGTTTGGTTGTGGATTGATATGATCTAGTTGCAGTGGTTGATTCAATATACAATGGGATGATGTTACATTGATACAGTCGGTTTAGTGATTGCATTTGAGATTCAATATTCAGTTTGGTATTGAGCATAATGTTGGGTGTGGGTCTAGTGTGAAAATATGATGAAAGGTGGCCTATATGTTTGACATGTATTTTAGTTAGGTGGATCCAATGTTAAATATTATGAAACATGGTCCACAAGAGGTGTTGAGGGTTAGAGCATTTAGTAAGGGAGTCAAAGCTTCCTTCCAGCAGTAGCTGGTAAATTTGTTTAGGGGGTAGGTGCTCCCTTCCGGTAAGAGTCGGTAAACGAGATCATGGGGTTGTAGATCACTTCCAGTGGGTGTTGGAGAGAGAGTGGAGTTTGTAGCCTTTTGTAGGTGGGTGCTTGTGTGCTCATAAGATTTTGCACCAGTACAAAATGTAATGATTTTTTTCTTTATAATAAAAGAAGAAGACAGAGACGATGACAACAGTGGTTTTATACCACATTGGGTTTCCACTTAAAATACTAGGGTTCTACGTGTGTATCTTATGTGATGTGATTTATCTAGTCTTTATTACAACCAGGATGGTCAATGAATTAATAATGCAATGGTTAAGTTAACTCAATGATGGGATTAATGATAGATTAATTAAACTAGATATCCACTTATTTACTTCATTGAAGTCGTGTATACATGTGAGTTACATAAATGACAGTAGCATACAAAATTCTGAATATGAAATTCAAAAGTTAAAGTGAATTCAAAATACCAATTCACTGCCACCCCCTCTCAATATTTTTCCTAATAGCCACTTCACGTGAAGAGGTTAATGCTACCATTTACAAGAAGCTTGTGGGGTCTTTGATGTATCTTGTGAACACAAGACCCAACATGTTCTATGTAGTAAACCAACTAAGTCAAGCTATGGTGAGGACTACCAAGATGTATTTGAAGGTAACAACACATGTGTTACAGAACCACATAGGAACTATTGAGTATGGATTATTATAGAGGAGGACAGAGGGAGTGAAACTCCAAGGCTTCACCGATGCATATTTGGAAGGGAGTCTGTCAGACAGGAAAATTACCTCAGGTGCTATATTTAGTGTTAGGTCCACGACTATTTTCTGATATAGTAGGAAGCAAAGGTCTATTACACTCGGGTCACTAGAAGGTGAATAGATGGCTTCAAGTCAAATAGCATAACAGGCCATATGGATGAGGGAAATAATTGTGGGTATTTCCGGTTAGGAGATGGATTCGACAAGGATATATTTTGATAATGAGAGTTTCATTAGGCTTTGTGAGAATCTAGTATTTCATGATAGGTCCAAGCATAATGATATCGGGTATCATCATTTGTGGGACTGTGTGTATATGAGAATTATGTCACTATAGTACATTTCAACTGAGGATCAAGATGCTAATATCTTAGCAAAGGCATTGTTAATATGTAAATTTGAATTCCACAGGTATAGTATAGGGGTGGCGAAAAATCCCTTTCTTGCTAAGAGGGCACGTTAAAAAATGTCACAAGAAAGGCTCAATTTGACTATAGCCTTAGTCAATTTTAGTAAATTGAAATTCCACATCAACACGACAACTTGGATGTAGTTAACTAGTGTGAAATGGTTCTTGTCACTTAGTTATCTCAGTGAATTCAAGTTAGAGGGCTTGGAGTTTAGTTACGCATGTGTGATTGCTAAATTTTAGCAATCTAGTTTAGTTATTTTCAGTTGTATTCAATTAACTGACCTCTAACTATTGATAGAATCAGTTGAAGTTCAAATGTGCAGTGGGACAATAGTCTAACTTAGAGATCTGTAACTGATCAATTAGCCCAAAATAGCTAATGCATACATGGAATTCAAGTTCCTCAACTGAAGTGCAGATGAAAAGGAAGTGTAACATCAGTTGTATATTAGTTATGAGTGTACAGGTGTTGCATGAGTTAGGAGATCAATCGTTGGGAATTACATAATCCTCATGATTTATAGAAGGAAATAATAGGTTTGGTGAGAAAATAATTGGCTAAGTGTTGGAAAAAGTTTCTCATTGAGCAGAGAGAACATTTATTCTTTTGTATATTGTCCTCAGAGCTGGAGCAAGAAATTGTAATAGTTTCTCTATTCAACTGAATCATCGTATACTTGCGGTTTAGTTTGTTGCATGTCCATGCATGTTGTTTTAAATTGTGATTTCCATTCCACAAATCATTAGAGTATAATTATGTCTCCTTTTTTTTCTTTTTTTCTTTTTTCAGTTTGAAATCTTACCCAGTTACAATTTCTATCAAGTTTTTACACTGAAATCCCCTAAAACTTCTTTTTAAAAGAACTCAGTGTGCATTGTTAGGATAGGCTCCAAAGTTCTAGTTCATTGTTCCCTTTCATTCATTGAAATTTCAGTTCCTTATATTTTTGATAGCCTTCGGATGCTGCTGCAAAATGCATATCCTCTGGCTGCTTTTTGGTTTTAGTTTTAATATGAAATATTTTCTCCCACGTCTCGACAATCTCATACTTTGTTCACTCACTGATGGAATATATTTGCATTTCCTCTTTCGACAAGGCCATTACTACACTTGAATATGAAGCTTCCAACTTCGATTTTAGCAAGAGGTTTTTTGTGTTGAAAATTCCATTTTATTTCTGTGCAACCATTGGAAAAACTTTCTCCATAATTACCATCAGGCTCCTTCTGACCTAGGTATATTTTACAATTGTGTTGTATTAATAATACTTTTTGGCCTACCAATCTAATGTCTACCCTTTTCTCTTGGTTACTTTTCCACCATTAAAATGCTTTGTATTTCTTAGGCTCTTCACACCCTAGGTAAATAGATACAAAGTAGGTTTGGTCAATTACAATGATATGTTCCAATGATTTACTTTCTCCTCAAATGATACATTGGCATACTAATGTTCTCTTGTGATGGTCTAACTCATACAATATTTTTTTTAAAGTACACATGTGTTTCTTTTTAAAATCTTGTATCGAGTCTCCCTACTTTATTTTATATACTTATCAATTGTATGCACCCTTGTTGGAATTTCTCTCCTCATTTTTGTGTGTCAAATTCTCACAACCCATATGCCAGTACAGTCTATATTAAATAATAACGACTATCCTAACAAGTTTGATCATTGGTGCCATCAAATTGCTTCACGTATTTCAATTTATGTTAAATATATTTTTATAAAATACATGGTATTATTCTAAGTTGTGCTTAACCCATGTCATCATACCGAATTAGATCATTCTGATTATGACATATTGTACTTATATCATTTAAAAGTTTTGTTATAGCATGATACTCTGCATACATTCAAACTGTCAGAGCCTGTACTTTTATTTTTTTCAATACTTTATTTCAATTTTGTTACATAAGAGGCTGCCATATGTATAGTTTTTGGAAAAAATGTATATTCCTGGGAGAACATGATATTTTGAGCATTTTCATGACATGTTTCATGATTATTTTTTAGGGTAAGGGCAGATCAGATGTGATGATATATTTGTTTGATGATGGGAGGTACAACGAGACCTTATGATGATATTTTATGATGAATGATAAAGTAGGAAAGCATAAGGAGAAAATGTTTTATTTTTTTCCTTAGGTTTAGGTTATTATTTGTCATATGTTTTATATTGGGTGTATAGATGGTCATTGGTGTATATTGAATATTATATGGCAGGGTTATATTTCAATATTTCTCGGATAGATATACATGTGTGAGAATTAGGATTTTTCATTTTATTTTTATTTGAGAATATACATGGTTGCTAAAGAAATGAAAAGAAAAATATGAAAAAGGATTAGGAAAACCTCACTTACAAAAAATAATAATAAAGAGTTAAAAAAAAATAGCTCTACCTTTTGGAACATTCCATCCTCGTAAAAACTAAAATAAAAATGAATTCTCAAAACAATTGAACTATTTAACTACCACAAATATATGTATAAGAGGATGGAACCTACGAGGGGAAAAGAGGACACACTCCAAGGAGAGGTATGCAATAATATCAATGAGTTATTATGGTCTACTTATTTCAATTCTATGAGTTACAAAGGTTGATCTGTTGGTGACAACAAACTTCTTTCTAAGGAGAGATAAAGATGGAGATAAAATATTTAATTCTTCTACATCATTTTAGAAGTATACTTGATTTTTATGTATTTAACTTACCAATGGGAGTTTTTTTTTTTTCAATAGTGCTAATAATTCTTTAATTTTGTAGAGAAAATCAAGCACATATCAATTTCATCATATTATCAAAAGGGTTGACTCAAGATGTTTCAAATCCTAATGTTGTCTTATATGCCTTTATATGGTTTTGTAATATCATAGGCATTTTGATCTAAGTGTGGTCATAGGCTTTCACATAGACCTATCATATAGATTGTTGTACTCATTATTTTAATATAAAAATAAGTCATTTCTCCCTCATTTTTTTCACATACCTCTACATCTTTTACTTATTTACTTTAGTAATTTTTTTATGATTCTTCTATAATTTTTTTTAACAAACAACATATGCTCCATAGTGTTTTGGAATCCTCATATTCACATAATGTTGATTAGTAAGTTGTTAATTAAATTTTATCTTTATTATAGATTGTTGATATCACTTGTACAATGTATTTTTGTATAACATTTATATCTTTTTATGATTAAATGTTAATATTAATTTTAATTATAATAATATATATTCTAAATTATACTATTTATACCACAAAACAATATAATTGTCTTAAAAAAACACTCCATATAATACTGTTGATTAGTAAGTTGTTAATTAATTTTATCTTTATTATAGATGTTGATATGCGCGATGTACAATGTTATTTGTATAATATTTATTTTTGTATGATTAAAGTGTAAATTTCATTTATTTTTAAGTATTAATATATTCATAAATTATACTATTTATACCACAAAACCAATATAAATTGTCTCTAAAAACACTCCCTGAATTTTCGAGTGTAATGTAAACAAGCTTGATTCCCATTATCTCATGTGCGTGACGAGATTTGAGGGAGTTAGTTAGAGAATCTTAAAAACCTCCCTCTTGATCAACATTTTGGTAGCCATACTAGGGAGAAGCAAGTGATCCCTACTTTCTGATTAAATCCTTATTTACCAATGCCCATCTAATCTGCTCACCATCCTGATCTTAGATCTCATATCGATAATTGATGAGATATTGCTCATTCTTTATTTGGGTTCACTATTGAAATATCAAATTCCATTGAAGAACTCCAATGAAATTGGGTTGTTATAACTAAAGATATCAAATTACAAGAAAAAAGTGAGGTCTTAGAGAGATAACTATATGAATGAGAATATTGACGCATTGCTCATAGTGAACTGGTTTATGACCAATGATTCCCATTTCAAACTTTTCTTCTTTGAGGAGCTCAACAATTCCTACTTAGTCTCATCATGTATAAATTCAATTTGAATTTGATTAATGTTGTATCTATGGTTATTTTTCCCATTTTCCAAGGTAATTCATTGGAACCTTCTTCTAATCACATTGATGACTTCTTTCTAATTTTCCAATCTGTTGTGGTTTATGATGTATTGACCTCTTCTAATCTATTTCCCCATTCCCTTCAGGTAAAATCCAAATATTGCTGTAGGCGTATAGCACAAAATCCAAGCTTTGTAGCAGAGAATATTTTTATAAAATTTATTATTGACTTTTCTCCTCGTCCTAACCACTTTGAGTTTTTTCCTAAGGATCTCCAATTTGACTTTTGTAGTGGCCCCGATGAGAAATTTATTTGTGAATTATTCTTAAATTATAGGCTTAAATACCAAAAAAATGTCATATTTTCTTGACTCCCAAAGAAGATAAGCACATAGCTCATGTTACTTCAGCTTTAGAAGTGTGTAAGGAATCATTAGCTTATCAATATTCCCACCCCGACTCTGATCATGAACCTTTATTGGATGCATTCCCTTTTAATGATACTTTTTTTGAAGCACATACCGAACAAGATCATGATTTATTTTTTGAAGGTAAATCTTGTGAGAAGGGTAGTCTTGTTTCACATCACATTGCTCCCCATGTTCCTCTTTCTCATGATCATTCTAGAGAAAGTCAAAAAGAGGATTTAGGGAATGATGAGGGTTTCATGTGATTTTTGTTTAGAGAACATGATAGAATACCATTTTGTTATCTCATGCCAATTTAAAAATATTATTTATTCTAAGCACCAATAATGACCAAAAATTAAAATATACAAAATTACATATATGAACCATCAACCATGCTATTATCAATGAAAATATCTACTCAAATAATTTCCAAAATATTTGAAAAGAACAGCATACATATGGAGTGAATATAGGCCTTACTAATGATTACAAACTTGTCATGCTATCCAGATCGTGTTGACTGCAACAAAGTGTTGGGGATGACTCTTCAAGCAACCTTAGACAAGCTACAACCAATATTTCTTGTAGTTATCACCCCCAAGCCCTCAATAAACTTACACTTCCATATCCATTTGTCTCGTAGCATTCCCTTCTACAAAGAATGAGAGAATGAGTGAATGCCTCTCATATCACCTTTTCACCATTTAAATAGAAAAAACGGCCTTACAAAAATGGTAAGGGAATTGGAAGGGAATCCACATGTACACAATTCATGTGTCATCATGCAAGCTTTTATTTATTTTTACTTTATTTATTTATTATTATCTTTTTCTTTGTTATTTTATTATATATTAATATTATTTCATTTATATTATTATTATTATTATTTATTAGTATGGTACATTACATACTCCTCCTCTTTATAGAACTTCGTCCCAATTTTAATCATTTTATTATTATTATTATTATTATTATTATTATTACCCCATGTTTTCCCAACATTATGGAAATGAGATTTTGGGGGTTAATCAAAATCCTTTTTCCTTTACAAAAATCGAACCTGAGGCCTGTGGGTTATGGCCCACAAAGCCTATCAGAAGCGTTTCTTTGGCTCTAAGCCTTTTAAATCATGGACTTACATTGGACTAAAACCATATAACCTTCTCAAGCTTTCATTGCTTATCGGAAGCGTTAACCATTTCTTTTGCTTTAGAAACTCAGGCACACAACATATCGGGTTAAATAGGATTACACGGGAAAACCTTGCCCCAAACATACATGCCGGATTTCAAATATCATAAGCCAGCAACTATAAAATCGGCGGGTTTTCTCTTATCGCTTTCTGTTGTGCCGATCTCTGACTTCTCTGAAACTCTGACTGTCAATCGCTAATTGGTCTATCGGCGACATCGCCTCATCGCTCATTAGCCATCGGTGCTCCATCACCGCCAACCTTTCACCTTTCGAAATGCGAATAGCGATCCCCTCAGGGTCGTCGATCTGACTTCCGATACGATGGTTGTGATTTAATCACATATCGCTATCGTTCTATTATAAAGTCCATTCCAATATCGCTAAGGATCTTTCGTTGATGCACTATAAAGTTTCTTCCCCAAGCGACTTGATCTAGACCGTTGATCCATAAGAGATCCAATGGCTCCTCTATATTCTTGCCCGCTTCCTCCTTAACTTAATCTTGCTTGCCATCGATGGATTTCTATGTTAAACACAGTTCTGCCAGAGTCTATCAAGCACTCATAAATTTCCACAATCACAATTAACTCGGTTAAACCAATGGGTCACCATCGATCCTGATGGTTGATCAACACACTCACAATTGGGATTTAAACCCTCGGCACATATATACATAACAGAATTGAAAAGTGACATAATATGCAGACACATGGAAAACCCACAGAACAGATATCTATTATAAATATACAGACGATTACAAGCTAAGGCATTTCAGCCTTAGAATAAGCTCTCCTACCAACTACATGGCATCTGTCTCTGATTTCTCTATATCTCTTCTTGAACGCACAGGTTCATTACACACACATATATATGGAACATTGGTTCATCGTTACAGGAATATTGGTTCGGATCACTATGAAGGATCCAATCAATCCTCTCCAAACCACTCTATAGTGCATGCATGGAAGATAACATTAAATAAAGTCTCCGAGAGAGACTTATCCATTCCATCATTAAATCTGTTTTAAAGCAGATTTTTCCCTTTTTTCTCCCTGGTCCACGTCTTCCTCTTCGCTCCACTTTGGATTCCTCCCTTTGAATAAGAGCACTGGATGCTCCTACATCAGACTCCCGAGGCACAAAAATTTATGACCTCCTGGTCATATGCTTCTCCTTGTCCTTAGCAATTCTACCCACTGATATTTCACTTCTTTAGTGGAATTACCTTCATGGTCTTCTATGAGTTGCAACCAAGCCTTTGTAGTAACAATCTCCTTTTTCTACATGATACCTCACCAAGCTCTCCTCACTCAGTCTTTTGGCATCCTTCAAGTTCTCTCCTCTGGAACCATATGAGCACTCCATGCTCTAGGTTTGTTGTAATCTTCTCACCTTCGGGTGTCATTCTCTGTGCGACAGCAAGACCATAACTCTCCATACTTTATCAACTCTACCTCCTTCTCCTTCTTCTTTCTCTCTAGAATCCTTTCTCTTAGAATCTTCTTATGCTCTGATACCAAATGATGGAAATGAGAAGTTGGGGGTTAACCAAAATCCTTTTTCCTTTATAAATCAAACCTAAGGCCTGTGGATTATGGCCCACTAAGCTTATCGGAAGCGTTCCTTAGGCCTTAAGCCTTTAACCATGGACTTACATTAGACCCGGACCATATAACTTTATCGGGGCTTTTATACTAGCGGGAGCATTTAGATATACTTTAGCCCCTAAGATCCCGGGTTGTTTAATCATCAGGATTTTCCTTTAAAACCGGGGACTCCACCATTTAATGCAATACAAAGGAAGCATGGGAAAACCCGCTCCGGAATACATAACCGAACTTCAAAAATATTACACCGCATCTATAAAATCGGCAGGTCCTCTCTCCTTGACCCTTCCCGCTTCTATGATTTCTAAAACCTCTGACTACTCGATCGTCGATTGGCCTATCGGCGACATTGCCATATCGCTCATCGGCGTATCGGCCATCGCTCCTTCACTGCTCTTTGTCCTCTCCAACATGCGATCGTCGATCGCATCTGCACCATTTATCTAACACCAAATCCGACGGCTTTCGGTTAATCGCAATATCGCAATCGCCATTTCTCGTTGGCCAGTTCCGATAACTCATAAAGGGTTCCGCCAATGCAATAAAGGTTTTGCCACTGATGTGATAAAGGATTTGAACTGTTGATTTTCTAGATGCAACCGCTCTTGTGTATTCTTGCCCGCTTCCTCCTTAACTTAATCTTCTCCTTCATTTAAAGGATTTTGTGTTAAAACAAAATTCCGTCATAGTCTATCAAAGAACGCATAACTTCCATTAGTATCTCTAGATCGCCATTGATCCATTCAGTGATCGATGGTCAATCAACCTGCATTATTTGAACACATAGACTGTCTATGAACACACACATGCGCACAATTCAACACTAAACATTTAACTCTATCATATAAATGATAAATAGACATTACTCAGACATATAGAGATCCACACAATGCATACATATATTTACTATACACAATGTGATTACAGCTAAGGCATTACAACCTTAGAACAATTTCTTCCTTCACTACATTGTGAATACTCTCGGGTTTTCACTTTCTATCTATCACTCTCTATCTCACTCTGTTGAATGCGCATGCTCGTATATATATATATATATATATATAATATATATATATATTATATATATATATTATATTATATATATATATTATATAAGATAGATATATATTATAATATAATATATATATATTATATATATATATATAGATATATAATATATATATATATATATATATATATATATTTATATAATGGAAGTGTTGGATCAAATCACAGAAGGAACTGATCAATCCTCTAACAAAAGCCCTAAAGCTCTCATATGCATATATGCATATGAACACATGGCAGATTACATTAATAAGTCTCCTCAAGAGAGACTTATCCATTCCATCATTAAATCTGTTTTAGAACAAATTTTTCCCTATTTTGCTCCCTGGTCCATGTCTTCCTCTTCCTTCCGCTTTGGATTCCTCCTTTTTTACTAAGGGTGTTGGATGCTCCTGCATCAGACTTCCAAGGCACAAAAAATTATGACCTCCTAGTCATATGTGGTGGGCTCCAGTATTGCAGCAATAATGTTGCAACTCTTGGGACTCCCTTCTTTACTTTTATCAACTCGGTAGTTCGTAACAAACTTGGAAGCGACGGTGTTGTATGCACAAGTACTAGCTCTTATCGCAGCTCTCACTTGGTCAGTTGGCACAAGTCCACTAGGAGCTTAAGCCAACTTCTATGAGCTCTTAGAAGAAGCTTTTTAATTGATGGATGAAAGCTAACTCGAAGAAATCTAATTTATTTGCGAAAAGAGATTGAAAAATTGAAGGAAAGCGCAAACCATAGCAAACCCTAATTCTACCAGCGAGTCCTACTGATGCAAAGATGAGAATGCAAACTACTGAAAGAGATGCAATTACTTCTATGAAGGTAAAATACATGTGTCTAGACTACCTTTTTCCTAAGAAAACATCTTTTTGTATTTTTGATTAAGTTTTCAGTTTCATCATGCATATGCTTTCACTGTTCTTTATTGTGCAGGGGTGGATCAAGGAGGAGAAACGCTTGGAAAAGGTTGGGAAGGTTCAGAGAGGGTCTAAGGAGTCCCTAACACCCTTCCAAAGAGTTTCACAAAGTTTGGCTATCAAGAAACCTCATTTGTGAGCTTCTACAGGAAGTCTGTAGGGGTTCTACGGGATGTTCAAAGATTTCTACAGGATGTTCAGAAATTTCTACAGGATGTCTAAAAAGTGGATTTTAGAGGATGGGTGAGTGAGGGAAGATGCATGAATGGATAGGGAGGTAGGATAGGGGCCTGGAGTGACCCAAGGACTGGTGGATGGAGTGGTGAAAGGGTGTAGAAGACTGACTTGGCTTAAAGAAGGCTAAGACAATGATTGAGCAAGAAGGTAGGGTTACGTGGGCAAAAGGATAGATGAGAGACGAGGAACCTAGCTAGGAGATGGAACAGGTGGCTCTGATGAAGCTTAGGTGGATGAAAGAGTGGTAGAGATGCCCTGCACGGTGTACATTCAACCGATTCAACAAAGTCTTGCAAATAATCAAAGTCCTAGCTAATCTATTCTAACTATCAATAACATGAATGAACAACAACTTTATTTGGAAATAAAACCATGGACATCAACTATGCAAAGAAACATTTTAGAGATCTAAACCCATAACTAATTTCTGCAAATGAGAACAGTACACTAAGGATTGCACGGTAAAGCAAACTAGTGTTTTTGTTGGGATAACACTGTTTCTTCAATTCCGGCCCTTGGTCCAATAAGGATGAGGTGAAACCGAGAGTGTTGTTAAACCTTTTCTTGGAGCTTTTTCTGTTATTATCCTACCAACCTATTTCAAACACCTGAAGCAATTCTATTCATAAACAGTGATCTATCTAATCAACACAACTAAATCTGCCTAACAGAAATACGTTTCAAATGCATAAAAGGAAAACAACGATGCATAAAGGAAAAGTAATGGTACAAAAAGGAATCCCTAGGCTCTCAGGTTGGGCCCAACCCTAAGAGTTATGGCTCCTATAGAAAACTTAGAATTGATATAAAATTGGACTACTTCTCATTATCAAAAAATAGTCATAAGAGTTATGCCAAAATGGCTACGAGATAACAAGCTAAAGCTAACAACACTGTACTGCAAAATATGCAATGGTTTCAAAAGTCCCTTACAAAGGCTGAGGAATTAACATTTATACACCATGAGGGCCCTAGCTGGCCTCCTAAATCTATGGGACTTGTCTGTCCAAACTGTGAGTAGACAATCCCTTCCAAAATCTGCTTGGTTGCCTTCTAGATCCAGTTTTGGTGGCCTTTGGAGCTCGGAGTTGGGGGTGAAGATCCCGAGGAAGGGCTATTTAATGCCATAGACAACCCCCCTACGAATCCTCACCTCAAGCTTGGTTTTCTTCTAGCCCATGATTTCTCGGTTTTGCTCCAACATGTGTCAAAAAACCTGAAATGAGCACGTGTTAGCCACCTAGGAAGAGTGACTACCCTTATTCGTACAAATGACATAAACATACTGAAAAATAATGCATAAGCTATGAAAAATGAAGGATTGAACAAGGACTGGACAAGGATAATTAGGCCAAATGAGCCCAATAAGTACCAAATTTGGGGCTCATCAATATGCTTCTCCTTGTCCTTAGTAATTCTACCCACTTCACTCCTTCAGTGGAACTACCTTCATGGTCTTCTGTGAGCTGCAACCAAGCCTCTGCAGTAACAGTCTCCTTCTGCTACATGATACCTCACCAAGCTCTCCTCACTCAATCTTTTGGCATCCTTCAGGTTCTCTCATCTGGAACCATATGAGCACTCCATGCTCTAGATTTTCTACAATCTTCTCACCTTCGACTGTCTTTCTCTGTGTGACAGTAAGACCATAACTCTCCATACTTTATCAACTGTACCTCCTTCTCCTTCTTATTTCTCTCTAGAATCTTTTCTCTTCTCTTGCACGCAGAATCTTCAACTGTTCTGATACCAAATGATGGAAATGAGATTTTGGGGGTTAATCAAAATCCCTTTTCCTTTACAAAAATTGATCTCGAGGCTTGTGGGTTATGGCCCACAAAGCCTATCAGAAGTGTTTCTTTGGCTCTAAGCCTTTTAAATCATGGACTTACATTGGACCGGAACAATATAACCTTCTTGGGCTTTCATTTCTTATTGGAAGCATTAACCATTGCTTTTGCTTTAGAAACTCGGGCACAAAACATATCGAGTTAAACAGGTTTACACGGGAAAACCCCGCCCCAAACATACATGCCAGATTTCAAATATTATAAGCCCGCAACTATAAAATCGGCAAGTCCACTCTTATCACTTTCTGTTGTGCCAATCTCTGCCTTCTCCAAAACACTTACTACCAATCGATGATTGGTCTATCAGCGACATCGCCACATCGCTCATCGGCCATCAACTTTCCATCATCGCTAACCTTTCACCTTCTAAAATGCGATTAATGATCCCCTCAGGGCCATCGATCTGACTTCTAATACGACGGTTGTGATTTAATTGCATATCACTATCGCTTTGTTACAAAGGCTATTTCAATATCGCTAAGGATCTTTCGCCAATGCGCTATAAATTTTCTGCCCCAAGCGACTTGATATGGACCATTGATCCATAAGAGATCCAACGGATCCTGTATATTCTTGCCCACTTCATCCTTAACTTAATCTTGCTCATCATCGATGGATTTTTGTGTTAAACACAGTTCTACCAGAGTCTATAAAGCACACATAAATTTGCATAATCACAATTAACTCGGTTAAACTAATGGGTTGTCATTGATCCTGATGGTCGATCAACACACTCACAATTGGGATTTAAACCCTCAGCACATATATACATAACAGAATTGGAAAGGGACATAATATGCAGACACACGAAAAACCCACAGAACACATATCTATTATAAATATATAGACGATTACAAGCTAAGGTATTTCAGCCTTAGAACAAGCTCTCCTACCGACTACATTGCATCTATATCTGATTTCTCTATATCTCTTCTTGAACGCACAAGTTCATTACACACACATATATATATGGAACATTGGTTCATCGTTATGGGAATATTGAATCAGATCACTATGAAGGATCCGATCAGTCCTCTCCAAAATATTGTACAGTGCATGCATGGCAAATAACATTAAATAAAGTCTTCGAGAGAGACTTATCCATTCCATCATTAAATCTGTTTTAAAGCAGATTTTTCCTTGTTTTGCTCCCTGTTCCATGTTTTCCTCTTCGCTCCACTTTGGATTCCTCCCTTTGACTAAGGGCATTGGATTCTTCTGCATCACAACACCCTCTGTTGAACTAGTATACCAGAATGCATTGAAAGTTACATCAAAACATTGTGGAAATCTTGAGGAATCTCAAGCTTCTTTCCCAACTTATGAATCTATCATATAGCCTCATCGATATATACCATAGCCTCAAGTCTCACCCTAAGGATTAGACCTCATATTCTCCAAGGCATGCATCTCGTCCTAGTGCTCAATGACTTTGGGCATCTCACAAAGCTAGCCCATATCCCTTGACAACTCACTAAGGTATAGAGCGTGAGGCATCGAAGTCCTCATACCACTTTTGGACTTCGACATCTCAATCCAATATCAAGAACTCGACCTCTTCAAGATGTTTCCATAGCTCCTCAAGATCTTTCCATCAAGAGTTATACAAGACAAAAGAACACTAGTATATGTAGTGTTGATTGAGTCTATCCCGAGCCCATATGGTTTAAACATTATCCCTCATAGGTATGGACTCCCATGACATCATTAAACAAACCAACCCTCTCATCCAATTTGTGGATTTCCTATCAATCACCACATCTCAACATGAAACCAATTCATTAGTTATAACATCATAATATCGTAGAAAACAATCCACATGCCAAATCTTGCATGTCATTGTGACAACATAACATTATTTTTATCACAACATTTTGAATAGAAAAAGACCATATGCTCATGCACGTCATAAAATCTACATGCAATCCACATGCTTCACATCATGAAATATCATCATAAGTTATAACATCAACATATCCATATCAAGGATATAGCATGACATCACATAATAAATGGAACCACATGTCAATATAATCTCATATTGTAACATCATAAATATGAGAATGATCTCAATACATATCAAATATAGAGCAATAATACACTATAGCATTCTTATCATGATTCATCAAGAAAATTTCATTTGCTTGTATAAACAATGAATACCAATGTTGAAATAATATTATTCGACATCTATATAGGATCTAGGTTATCTACAAATACTATTAGTCTCATGTTTTGATCAGGCTTCCAATTACTTTTCAATAGCCTTTTCGTGTTCCTTCAAGTAGGAAATTGACAATTTATTAGTAGGTATAGCCATTTAAGTACATTATTAAATTTCAAATGAGCCTCATCATCTTCAAATTTGATATCTAGTCATGTATATTTCCACCCCCAAGGAAATTTACTGATATTCATCATTAAGATGTCATTAATCGTACAATCATTCATGATCCTTCTCAAGGTGTCCTTATAAAATTTCTTGCAACATTCATTCTTATGCTTCAATTGTTATCCTTAATCATTTAAACCTTTAATCCATTGTATTGTTCTATCCTCAAACAGTTGCAAGTGTTTTTAATGAAAATTCCCTATCTAGCCATCTTTAAAATATATATAGACCATCACTATAAATCTTAACAATCATTTTTAGTCATCATTAGCGTTGTTGACCCCATTTATCAATATTCTTATGAGATATTTCCACCTTTGAGAAAGAAACTTCTTCACCATCATCACATAAGGTTGCCATAGCATTTCTTATATTTTCATAGCTCACCTAGTACTTCAATGATATTCATTAGGTATACACACCAAGGAAATTTTCAAAGTATTAATTAACTACTAAGATCTAAAAAAAATCATAATATTGTGATTCAATTTAGGCTTCTTACTTACTATTACTAAGAATATTGTCTTTATGTGAAAGTATTTATCCCTTCAGACATTGAGATTTTCATAACATATGACTTGCCTTCTTTGTTATCATCGTATAACACTCATAGGTTCATTATTTGTAATGACCATCATTGTCACAATCATTATCCATATAGTCCATATGATGGACTAATGCAAAGAACTCTACTCCATAAGTGTTGTAGATATAACCCAGAATTATAAATCTGATATGAAAATTTAAGACAATGCAAATAAACCCAGAAATAATATGAATGATTCTTTATTGATCAAACCCTTATGGTAGGGCAACATCGTACATTCACTCCTTAAGGAAGGAGAACACTCCACAACCTATTCATACAAGAATAGTTCTCTTCATATCTCTCCATGTGGAGTCTCTAGCCTCTATATAGGCCTCATACATACAAAACCATGCATCATTACCATGGTTTCCTCATACCATCAACTAATACCATGGGCCTCTTACATTATTATTAACTACTTGTGGTCCCTTACATGACATGGGTTAACCACCTTATTTATTACTATGGCCCATCCCATTATTACATTATTACCTTGGGTACCTCCCTCCGTACCCCATATTACCCCCCCTAGGTATATAACATTCCACCCCCCTTAGCATGTTTCGTCCCCGAAACATGGGAAGAACACAAATAATAAGATCTACTCAAAAGAGTAGTCCACTGATACCATGCACGTGCATCTAGCCATCGAAGAGAAAGGTGAACCCTCGATCTTGTTGGTGCCTCGCTCGCTTGAGATGGAAGTTGACCGTGGCATCTCTTCTTTGTTGATGTGTAGTAGGTGGATCGTCTC
>APFE031412350.1:0-15537 GCA_000404065.3 Pinus taeda | reverse complement strand
AAGATTCCATGATCTTACACCTCACATTTTGGTCCCTGCCATTTGACCATTCCTGACCATCGCACCATACAGAGGAGAAAAATAGTATGCATCGCACCTTGTACATTAGGAAGGTGATATGCATCGCACCCTCTGCATGGAGCTTTCAGTATGGTCCAGTTTTGACATTTATGAGCAGTTTTCAGTGGAGAACTTTTGGGAGATGATGTAATCAGTTGACCTTGCTCCTTTAGCTAGTGAAGCAACCCTTTTAGGGACTTAAGAGCCCTCAATTTATGGACATTTGTGATTGGGGTTGAAGTGCCCAAAAATGTCTATAATAGTTGCCCCCTAAAGCATGAGGTAATTAATAATTTTTTGATGTCAGGTGAAATGCTTTACTATGAGGATCTGAAGTTTTTCTGAGCTGGAAGGCACCTGTAATAAGATACAATACAATACATTATTTTACAACATTTTTTTCATGATTTGGTTGAGGGAGGCATTCCCATGCTCAGCTTTGTAAACTCATTTTCATGTACATAAGATAGACGATCGTCTGTGTGACAGACTGATGATATGGACACATCATCTTTTGATTTGGATGATCATCTGATTGGAAATGATGTACACTGGATGCTTTATATCCCTGACTATATCACAGCCCAAATGGATGAAACTAGATCTGGGGTCTTCAAACGCGTCCATTCTTCACTTGGAGTACAGGTCGATCCATGTGAAAAATGTTTTGGAGTCAAACATGGAAAGACATTGCCTGATTACCATCCAATGATGTAAGTTGTTAGCAGGCATGAGAGGAATTACCAATAATGACAATGACCCTCAAGTTACTATAGTACAATTTACGTGGTGTGAAAAAGGACTTGGCGTCAAACACCACGTAAAATCTCTTGGTCGGAGGCCATTGATGTAAACCTATCACCGAAAGTGAGAAACTTGCCATTGAGGCATGCAAGCTTCAAAGTACTGAAAGGGTTGTTACTAAGTCAAATTCTTGGATAATGAGCTGATGTCGACAAGAAGTGACCCGTCGTAGGAGGGTCTTAATGAATCCCACATCAACGACATGGAACGAAGAAAATGATTTTGGAGGTGAAAAGAAACTGATGATATGGGGTTTAGGGTGGCGGTCATGAAGGAATGAAGCATGAATGTATTGTAGTGGGTGAGACTCAGGTGAATTGCCTGAATGAGTTCTCTTGAACATATCAGTGACAGTAATGATGGATTGGTAGCATTAACCCTAGAAATGGATGGTGTGATGGACCAATGGTGAATACTAGTGAACGGAACAACCCAACCCAACATGGATGCGGAAGGAAAGCAGCATGTTCAAGAGCGACTTGCTACCAATAAAGTTTCTTCTTGTTTTCTTCCCAATTTTCCCTAGTCATTGCTCACCAGTACCTCTTTATTTTTGTCAAGCTTGAGGAGGATAACATATGATTGTTCTATAATCCACGCTTCGGGTGAACCTATCACTATATTTTAGCGAGCCTAGCGACAGTGAAACTCGTTCTCGTCCTGTTGGATGAGTTTGTCTCTATTTAGTTTTAACGAGTTTAACGACAAAGATAACTCGGTCTCTTTCAATTTTAGAGGGTCTGAAAGAAACAAAAAGAAGACCCTGAAGGTTATTTTTTGTTTGTATAATCCCTTAAGTCCAAAAAAGCATAAAATAATACAAAAGGGATGAATTTTCGATAGTTTTAACGAGCCAAGAAAGACAAGCGCTCGATCTTTTTGTGTAGTAATCCCTCAGGTCCAAAAAGATTAAAATCTAGAGGAGGGATAGCACTTCCAACGCCTTTTAACGAGTTGGAGAGGCCAATTGCTCAGCAATATTTTCATATTTTACAAGTCAGGTGAAAAGAGCTTAAAGAAGACTCGTTTTCAAGGAATGAGTGATAGTTTCGGGTAGCAACTAATTCCAGGTAAGGTTTGGAAATTTCCAATCACGACAGTGTTACAAGGATGGCTAGTAGAATCACTCTTCGCAGATGTTCCTCGAAGGGGTAAACAATCATATGGGGGTGATGATCGACTAAAAACAGAGTGGAGGTGGTGGTGAGAACATGACCAAGGCTCAAAAGCTCGCGATAAGGCATTCACAATGGTTATTTACCCATTCATTTTTTAATGAGCTTAAACGCAGGGAGAAACACTTGTTCATGACTTATGTTTATTTTTTAACGAGCTTGAACTATGCGCTAAACCTGCTCGTGGAGTTTATTTTTTAATAAGCTTGAACTCTGCGACAACATTGCTCGCCAGTCGTATGATATAAATGTCTCATTCAAGATGCTATTTTGAAGTGGCTTACATCTCTAAAGCTTTGCCACAGATCCTTTCTTTATGCAAGTTAGGAAATGACTATCCTTACGGGTTTAAAGGGTTAGAGGTCCTACAAATTTAAAAAATAAATAGCCGCTCTTCACTTGCATGTGGAATGGTTTGCATGCCCCAATTATAGCCAAAAATTATAAAGTTACCAAGAAAGTTCTATAAGCGTAGCAAATAAAATTCTTTCTCAGCGATGTTTGCCGAAAAAGACAAAGGGGAGTGAATCACTCGGCATAACCTTAAGGAAGGTATCTTATTCCAGTTTGTTCCCATTTTCCTGTGAGGACGGGTTCGCCAGACGAGTCATAGATCATTCGCGGAAATCAACTCTATACCCAAGGTTTTCCTATTGAAGCGGACCAGGGTGCATGCCCCCTGGGTTTAAGTCACATCTTCCTGAATCACTCGTGCTCATCAGGTGGATGGACTGGAGATTGATGAGACATTTCTTGCATGAAGAGACCATTCAGGGATGGCATTTGACTATTTGTGATGTGTGAACCAGGGAATGACATTTGGTTTATGAGATTGACCATCCTGCCTTCGTGCAGAAAACACATTACTCTAAAGAGTGAGGAGACGACGGCTCCCATGCAATAAATATAGTCGCATCCAAGGAGTAGATTGTAATCTAAAGGTCCTTGAACTACCATAACATTCATGGTGAACCAAGCTCTTTCCAAGCAGTTAAGGAAAGGATACTCACAGAAGCCCCTTCATCAATGATGGTACCAACCATGACCATTCTGTAAGCCTGTACAATAATTCTGAATGCTACACTAGATGGTAAACGGGGTTTGCCTAGTAGATTCCAATCGAAGGAAACCACTAGGTTGCTTGGTGGTGGGACTGAATAGATGGCCGGGTAGGACTCTGATGAACTTCCTGTGGTAAAGGAATAGGAGGACTGCCCCCAAGCTCATCGGAGTCGGTGTTGATGAAAAGAATTTGAACGGTGTCGTTCTCTTTATCTTCACTGACGGTATCGTTCGAAGATGAACACTCTGAAGGCAATATCGGGTCAACTGCCATATCGACCCTTTGACTTTCGTTTGGTATGGATTCTGAAGGTTCATTTTAAAAAATAGGTGCTTCGGCTGACCATAAGGATGGGCCAACCGGATTTTCAACTAGTGGAGGACTCGGCAAGAGTTTTTGATATCCAGGAGGAAGTCGTAACGGTGAAACCGGACGATTATATAAAACTCTTTTAGCCTCTTCAAGGAAGGGACAACGGTTGATGGCGTGATCACCTTCACACAACTTACAAGGAAGTTTAAGATTCCTTCTTTTTCCATGTGCTTCACTTTCACTGGTTGACAGTGATCATTCAACATGATCGCCAAAGGTTGATGCTACCAGATGGTGCAAATGAGGAGAACAGTCCCTTAAGATCCGAGGGATACAGGGACAATCTCGGTGAAAGTGGTCTCCATTGCAAATGATGCAAGGAGATTTAGGTTTTGACTGTGTGGTGTGTGGATTTTTGCTAGACGATACTTGGTTGTTCCCTTTCGATTTTGATTCCTTTTTCTTCTTTTCCTTTTTCTCTTTCTGCTTCTTCTTCTTCGCAGTTAGTTGACTTTTAGCTTTATCAACTTTTTCAAGCGAAAAGGAAGGAGGAGAAGGGGAATCAGATGAAGTAGAAGGTTGGGAAGCAACTCTAGTGTCATCTAGTTGCTGGTTAGACTATTCAGGAATTGTGGGGCTATGAATGATGGAGGTAGAGAAGAGCCAGACCAAAAAACCAATTGTCAATCCTGGAAGTGACAAAGTGGCCATATGGGGTGGACCAACATCTCCCCAAGATAGGAAGGGACTAGGATTTCCTTTACGGGGAGATCCATGGTTGGTAGACTCCATTTTCTCAACCTAAAGATCAATGGGAGAATTTGTGACATTATTCCGATTTAAAATAAATTTTTAGATGCTTGGACACAACTTGTTTTTTCAATTTTAAAGAGTCTAGAAAAAACAAAGGATGACTCTAGTCGCCTTCAATTTTTATTGAGCTTGAACTGACAAGCGCTTAGAGGACCTTTTCCTTTAAGGAGTCTGAAAAGGAGAAAAATTGACTTCTCTGGAGATCTAGGCAGAGAGGATTACGAAACCAATCGTAAAACTGTAGAATACTTTTTACGGTACGGCAGTCAGTCTTCCCAAATGCTATGTTCGGTGCATTATGATCTATTGGGTAGCAGACATGGCTTCCTAAGGATAAAGGATCCGGCCTATAGTGGTCTCCCAATATATACGTGATGGTACGTGGGAGCACAAGTCCGTACTGGCACTTATCGTCTCAGAGTGGAGGAATCACCCAACCAGCACTGAAAGCAATAGTTATCAGGCTTTAGGATGCGGGAATACGTCTCTAGTCTAGACCTCTAGATGTTGCGTTAAGTTCCAAAGCGTTGTTAGATTCATTGAGATTTATTTTAAGTTGATCTTGCTTAGCAGTTTGCCTTTCAGGTTCACCATGTGATGTATGTATAATTCCTAAATGCAGTCTAAGATGATAAATAAACGTTTTATCTTCTTTCAGCAATGAAAATCCTAGCTACTAAGGGGAAGAAAGTCAAGCATATTTTCTTCACAGAGAACAGAGCACACACTAATATGCATAGTCCTAAATCAAGCCAGGCATTCAAGATGCAAATTCACATGCATGTATTGGCTTTTAGCTCTCTTAATGTGTAAATGACGCTAAGAAAGCTATGTGTAAAACTGAATTACTTTTAAAGCGACTGTACTCAACAAAATTCTTTTTCAAAACGAAGTGAAAGCAAGAGAGACACTTTGTGATTTTGAAATGGAAATCTATTTTCGACACTTTAAAAATAGTAAATCAAATCTTATGCAATAGTAATTGTATAATCAACTATCTAAAACAATGGGATTGTTTTCTAAAACTGAAAATGACAGCTACAACACTTTTAGATCTAGAGATGGAAGTTCGTCTATGTTACTTTTTTCAAAAGAGAACTAAAAGGATGCACAATACATAAAAAACTTTTAGAGTTCTTTGCACTAAGGAGGTGGAATAATGCTAGAGAAGGGGGTATTCACAGAAGTACACTGGTTACAGACAAAAAAAAAAAATCTTGAATAAGACTGAAAGCAATGAGAAAAATCCACAGTCGAAGGGTAAAATCAGTTCTCCCTGACCATCGCACCTGTTACACAGTGAATTCAGTATGCAGCGCAGCTACTCCATTAAGGAAGTGCGATGCATACAGGCTCCCTTGAAGGCAGGGTGCGATGGTTATAGTGCGAGACTTTCAACAAGACTTCACTCACAGTTTGCAGTTTAGTTCAGGTGTTTAAGCTGAATAAGTACAGATCAATGCATGTAAAAACACAAGGTGATTTAAGAGGTTACTAAAGCCACCACTCACGGAAATTATATTTCTTGCAGATCTATTATTTAATTTATAAACAAAAACCTAGAGATTGATTGAAGCAGCATTGATCTACTTTGAATTTGTATGAAAAATTCAGTTCGAAGGCTAGCTGGCTTGACTTCAGGCTCCATCTGTATTATTTATAAAAGAAACAAGGATAGATAGGCTAACAAGTAATCTAGTCGCTCCCCAGTGGAGTCGCCATTTTCTTATACAAGAATAGTGGCCACACGGATGCTGTTATTCCCACTAATATGGGTGGCTATCTTGGAAACAAATAATCAAAGTCTACTATTGATTCCTTTTATGAAAATAGATGAGAGGATAACCAAGAGGGCCAACCTGAGTCTTGCGCTCGATTCCCTCTCCTTCTTGATAGATTTTTTATGCTTGCTCTTTGTCCACTTAGCTTCAAAAGGACCTGTAGAATCACAAAAACATACTACTATGCCAGAAACAAGGATCTAAATTCGTAAATAATGTAGGATCAGATGTACATTAACCTTATACAAGCATATATAAACAAGTACACTAGAATATGGAAGGAAACAAGAATAGCTTTATTCAGATAAAAAGTAGCAAGAGGATTACAACCATGAGAAGCTCCGACCTAGCATCATCCTCTAGCTAAGAAGCCCTTCTTTCACCTCAAGCAAACCAAAATCAACCAACACTGTGAATGTACCCCAAAATACCAACAACACTTCTCTATAAGTTACAAAATTCCAGCCTCTGGATCTTTGTGAAGAGGGATCCATATATAGATGATTACAGAGAGGTGAGTCATCTTTTGGGATCTTGATTAGTGTCTTCTCTCTGATAGTTCCTACTTCCACTTGGAGAATGAAGATCTCTTACTCATCCTTGGTCAAAAATGGAGTGGCAAGTGTCAGAGGGGAAGCTTCTGGAAGATTCCATGATCTTCCACCTCGCATTTTGGTCCCTGCCATTTGTCCATTCCCGACCATTGCACCCTACAGAGGAGCCAAACAGTATGCATCGCACCCTGTACATTGGGAAGGTGATATGAATCGCACCCTCTGCATGGAGCTTTCAATATGGTCCAGTTTTGACCATTTATGAGCAGTTTTCAGTGGATAACTTCTGGGAGATGATGTAATCAGTTGACCTTGTTCCTTTAGGCAGTGAAGCAACCCTTTTAGGGACTTAAGAGCCCTCAGTTTATGGACATTTGTGATTGGGGTTGAAGTGCCCAAAAATGTCTATAACATGAAGGACATGGGGCTCATGCATTACTTTCTTGGTATGGAAGTATGACAATGAGATGAAGAGTTGTTTGTCTGTTGGGGCAAGTATGACAATGAGATGCTAAAGAAGTTCCACATGGAGAGCAACAAATCCATGGAGACTCCTCTAGTAGGGAATTGGTGGAAGGAAGATGCCACTTCAGGTGAAATAGTGGAGGCTACTATTTATAGATAATTTGTGGGTTCACTTATCTATTGGTGAACACATAAGCGAACATGTGTTTTTCATTTAACCAGCTTAGTCAAACCATGGTTAAGGCAAACAAAATTTATTGGAAGGAAACTAAACATGTGTTGAGATACCTCAAGGGTACCACTCATTTTGGTATTTAGTATAGACAGACATAGAGAGTGAAGCTTCAAGTCTTCACAAATGTAGATTAGGTAGGGATTCCATCTGATAGGAAAATCACATTAGGGGGAATCTTCAGTATTAGGTTAGCAAAAGTTTCTTGGTACAACAGGAACCAGAGATCAGTTGCGGTTAGTTCGGCAGAAGCATAGTACATGTCTGTTATTCAAGAAACTTGTGAGGCTATCTGAATGATCAAGATCCTTCTTGGGTCATTTGGTCAGCAGATGAATCCTACAGTGATTTACTGTGACAATCAGAGTTGTATAAAACTCTCTAAGAATCTATCTTTTCATGATCGGTCCAAACATATCGACATCTGGTATCACCATCTATGAGATTGTGTGCATAGGAGAATCATGTTGTTGGAGTACATTCCTACAAAGGAACATGATGCAGATATTTTGACAAAGGCATTGTCAAGATGAAAATTCGAGTTTCACAGAGGCGAGATTGAGGTAGAAGATAATCACTTTCTTGTTGAGAGTGAGTGTTGAAAATGCAACAAGAAAATCCTAATTTAATTTTATCCTTGAATTAAATTAGGAATTAAATTGTAATTCTTCATCTCATCACAACTTGTAATAGTTAACGAAGTTAATTTGACTTAGTTGGATCAATTAACTCAAGTTAAGTGTCTAACTTGAGTTATGTAGAGTTTCTCCTGCATTATAAGATCACTGGTTGAGTTTATTTGGAGTTGTAATTATTTAATTCAATCTAACTGAGTTAAACTAGTTCTAACTGATGGAGGAATTAGTGGGAGATCTAGTAGTGGGGTGTAACCTACAATGATCAACCAATAAACTAAAGATTCACTCATAATTAACTCATGCATGTCAGATCAGAGAAAGACCCAGTTGAGATTAGAGTTCAAGGACAGTGTACTATCAATTGTATAATCATCTGAATTGTACAGATGGTGCATGCAATGAAAGGAAGTCCGATGAGTATTGCACAATTCATATTTGTGAAATTTCTCAATTAAATATGGGCTAATTCCCAAGGAAACTGCATAAGGAAATAACAACTTGGAAGGCAACATAATTGGCTAAGTATTGGCTTGAGCTTTTCTGGGAAGTAGTGAGATAGATAGAGATAGTGCAAAGGTTGCTAGGGTTTGAGAAAATCATTGCAATCTTCTCATATTTTATTATTATTGAAATATAGAGATAGTAGAGGTTTTTAGTTGTTGCTTTCCCTAGAAATTTATTGTGTTATGTGTGACTAAATTCTTTCTCTTGTATGCTTTGTGATTTCATTGATCATTTATTGTTTCCGCTGATGAGTAGACTAGATTCAAGTCAATTGTTTTAGCATATTACAATATATAATTTGAATCTACAAGGAATTTCTACAGAATGTCGATGTGAGAGTAAATGGTTATCATGGAAGAATGCAACTATTGTACAAATGTTTGCTCGATTTAACTTGGTTCCGAATTTAGAAGATGATAAGTTTGTAGAATATTGTTGGTCTAAATTGGTATTATACAAGAGTTTTGTGTATTTTGCAGAGATATATATAACACATATAATGAGATAATGCATGACTGGGAAAACTTTCGATACAAGCGGTGACATGTTGATTGCAATCCATTTTCTCTGATTGATCTAGTTGAGTGTAATAGAGAAGAATAAGTTCCCAATCTAATTGCATATTGTAGGGAGAATGAGTGGGAGATCATTTGTGATTGTATAATTTTTTATTTATAAATTACAATGAGTTTGATATGCTTAGAAATAGACATAGTGATGTTATGCATATTTGGAACACAAATTTTATGAATCAAGGCACTTTTAATCGTCCTATTCGTTTCACGTCTTATAAGTGGAAGTTGAATTCCATTCGCACTAAGTAGCATGCGAAGTATTATTACATTGAAAGTACGCGAGTTAAACAAAGAAGAGTATTTGATAATATCTGTGGTCATTATAGATTAGGGTTTGATCCACATCATGTGATAATGCAAGGAACTGTAGGTATGAGAATGTTTTGTTTAGCTACATTCTTATTTTCACATTTTCCATCATTCAACATTGTTACATTGTCATTTTGCGTTAAAAGAAAATATTTCATCTTTCAAGATATTAACACTCTTTATCTTCTTAATAAACTAAGGTAACTGAGCAAATTTAAAATTAAACTGACCATAATAATTTTAAACATATTTAGCGTATTTAAAATGATCAATTTAACTAGATGTCCAAAAACGTTTGTGAGATCGTGCATGACTAAAATCAGTCTAGATGCATCTTAACCTAGGATCTATCAAGTGTCATGAGGGATCAAATATCTCAAGGTGCAAAGGTTTCCTCAAGTTTTGCATTTAAAAAGAGGTTTACACCTTGAGAAATTTGATTCCTCTTAAAACTTGGTAGATCCAAGACTAATATAAGTCTAGGTTGATAGGCTTACATCTAATATATATATATACTCTTTGGTCTTTGATGATGAATGAAGTAAGTAACCATACATAATGTTAAATAGATCAAAAACATTAGACAATTCACTTCTAGGAATCTCCAATAATATGAATAACCTTGAAAGTCTCCAATCACTAATATTAATATTGATATAATCCTATTTTTTATCTTTATACTTTTTTAATATGAAATAAATTTACAAACAATATAAAAACTTCAATGAACTTTATCCATATTTTTGATATTTTATTTTATCGAAAATGGAGTTTGATTTTATTTTTTGTTTTAGTGAATTATTATATGATTTTCCATACTAATTATACCTTTAATCTTCTTTTTGTTTTCCATTAATTTCATGTTTTTTTTTTTTTAATTAAGTAAGAATCTATTCAGTTTCTTTTTATATAATCAAAAGATCTATATTTGATTTTTTAAATTCTTTATAAATTTAAATTTTATATTTAATGTATTTTTTATAATCATAAATTTTATATCGTTTTTTTTTAATAATTAATTAATTATATATTAATTAATTTATTTATTTATATAAGTAAAATGCTTAGCGTTGGAAGTTATATTATAAAAAAAATTAATAGAACTTCTAACTCTTGGTATGATAATGATTGTAAAATTGATAGGAAAGTGATTCGAGATAACCAAAAGATAAAGCTTGAAAAACTAAATATGTACAAATCCCTTATCAAAAGGAAGAACAAACCAAATATAAATAGGAGGCAAGAACATCTTCTTCACCTTTCTAAATGTTAGCCTAAAAAGTTTTGTAGGAAAATTCTTGTTTGTAAAAAGAAATAAAATAATTCGACCCCCTTAAGGAACTGGGATATCTATCTTAAGATCTTTATGATTCCCCCCATGGTCACCATCTTGAACACTCCTATAGAAGGGGATATATTTTCTTTGGAAAATGTAGATTTCAGGGTTAAGCAACTTGCTAGTGGGAAAGCTAGGGATATTGAAGGCTACCAAGCTAAAATTTTCAAATTGGGAAGGAATGCCCTCCTTCCTCATATACACAAACTCAATTTTGCAGTAAAACAAGGCTTACCTAAGCCTTGGGTGCTAAGCTTTATTGTGCCTATATTTAAAATTGGGGATAAAATCATTCCCTCTAATTACAGGACCATTATGATTAGTCACATTTTAGCCAAACTATATGGGCTCATTTTGGAAAAGAAGATTAGCCTTTGACTTGAAAGCCATGGTGAAAGAGCTAAAGGGAAAGCTGGATTTAGGAGACATCACTCAACTATAAACCATCTTGTTACTATTAGGATCATTGTAGAGGGATGTCACAATAATAAAATTGATATCTTCCATTGTTTTGTTGACTTTAGAAAACCTTTCGACACAGTTCCTCGGGATGAGCTATGGGAGAGACTAGAAGAGATAATAGTTCCTCTCAAGTTGAGGGTTGTTGTGACTAGGATATACGAAAATGTTATTTCCAATCTTAGGACCACCGAGGGTTGGTTAGAAGAAATTAAATGTAATATCAGAGTTAAGAAAGGGTGTCCCCTATCCCATTCCCTTTTTGGAATTTACATTGATGAGCTAGAATAATGTTTGGCAGTTGCGGGACGTGATGGCCTCGGGCTCATTGGTATGATCATTACTCTTCTCCTTTATGCTGATAATATTTTTCTTCTAGCTAGGAGCCATGATGATCTTGATAGGTAGCTTAGAATCCTCGAAGGTTACTGCTCCAAGATGGGTATGGCTATTAATACCAACAAGAATAAAGTCATGATAATTAAATCCAAAAATATCAACTATGATAATTCCATTTATGATAATAACTACTTGGATAAATTTCTTCATACAGATATATGGGTATTGACATTCATCATCAACTCAACTAGAATTATAACATTGAGAAAAGGATAATTGGAGGTTGAGAATCTTATTATGGGCTTGAAAACAATTGTAAGCCAACAAATGTTTGGCTATGGAGTAAAAAGTGTTCCTCTTTTAGATTCTCGTCAATCATGTTATTTTATATGGATGTGAGGTTTGGGGTTGCAGTATATCTAGAGAATCATGGAGGAAGACTGAGCTGATTCAAAATAAATTTATAACCTACAACCTCAAGATTAAAGGAAATATTCCCTAGCTTATCCTCTTGATTAAAGCTATTCTTTCTTCATTGAAAGCATGGATATGATTAGGTATCTCATGTATAAGAAGAATATATAAAACATGTAAGCCAAGAAGTTCCCTAAAATTTCTTATAACTCTAGTCAAAACTCCTAACTCCAGCTCAAGTGAGGCTAGCATAAGCAAACCTAGTCTTGGCTAGACCATTGGGGGGTAAAGGAGGAGATCATATTGGAGAATAAGGATAATATTAAAAATATTTTTACTTCTAAATTTAAGGAGTTAGAAGGGAAAAAAAGAAGCTAAGGTATCATAAAGAGATGATAAAACCCAATCTTGATAACCAAAATTATCTTTTTGACTTGACTAGTGCTAAGAAGAAAATCAATATTGCCAAGATAAGAACTAATTCTCATGAGCTTCAAAGTGAAACTGAACATTGGTCAATTCTGAGAACACCTTGGGATGAAAGATTATATAGCCTTTGTGATACTAAGAGGGTTGAAGATGAAAATCACTTTCTCTTGGATTACCTGGCCCTTACTCACATTTGTTCCAATTTACAAAATATTTGCCACACTACTAACTTCTTGACTTGTTAAGTCGATAAAAGTATGGTGACTTTGGAACACTTCTCTTGATTTTATGTTCTTGAGGCCTGATAGGCCATATTGGTCTTAGTTCATCATCATCATCGTCGTCTTTGTCGCCACTGCCATCGTCATTGTCGTCATCATCGTCATCGTCGTCGCCATCGTTGTCGCCATCCTCATCACCGTCCTCGTCATCATCGTCATGAATTTGGAACACGTCTCTTGCTTTTATGTTCTTGAGGCCTGATAGGCCATATTGGTCTTAGTTCATCATCATCGTCATTGTCGTCATCGTCGTCGTCGTCGTCATCGTCACCGCTGTCGTCGTCGTTGTTGTCGCCATCGTCGTCATCACCATCGTCGTTGCCGTCATCATCATCGTAGTTGTCGTTGCCGTCATCACCACTGCCACCACCACCACCACCACCACCACCACCACCACCACCATCATCATCATCATCATCATCATCATCATCATCATTTTAAAATTTAATTTATTAGAAGTAGTTTAAGTTATTAAAATATATAGTAATAATGTAATTCATCTTATTTTGAATTCTAACTAATCCACCTTATTTTAATTCTTTATTAATCTTAGTATAGTTTGTAAATTATTATTATTATTCTTGTAAATTATTCATCGGCCTTGGCTGGTGCATTTTATGTAAGGATTCTCTTGAGGATGTGACACATCTTATGCTTATTTTTCTTGTGGTTGTTTCTATATGGATTAGAGTGCTAAACATATTGAAATTCTCTGTATATTGGAATACATCGTTTGTGGTTTCTTATATATTGGATTGGAAAATGGGATACAAAGAATATTGTACCATGTTGTTTTATATCATGTGGGAAATATGAAAATGTTGGAATAAGTGTATTTTGAAAATTATATGTTGGACATCAACCAAACCAATATTAATATGTGTTCCTTATTCAATGAGACTACTGCTTGGGTATGTAAGGGATCGATGAGATGCATCAAACTGGTGGACATATGGAGTATATATACATTATTATTATTATTTTAATATCCTTACATTTAATATTTTAACATCATCATCATCATCATCATCATCATCATCATTTTAAAATTTAAATTATTAGAAGTAGTTTAAGTTATTAAAATATATAGTAATAATGTAATTCATCTTATTTTTAAGTCTAACTAATCCACCTCATTTTAATTCTTTATTAATCTTAGTATAGTCTGTAAATTATTATTATTATTCTTGTAAATTATTCATCGGCCTTGGCTGGTGCATTTTATGTAAGGGTTCTCTTGAGGATGTGACACATCTTATGCTTATTTTTCTTGTGGTTGTTTCTATATGGATTAGAGTGCTAAACATATTGAAATTCTCTGTATATTGGAATACATCGTTTGTGGCTTCTTGTATATTGGATTGGAAAATGGGATACAAAGAATATTGTACCATGTTGTTTTATATCATGTGGGATATATGAAAATGTTGGAATAAGTGTATTTTGAAAATTATATGTTGGACATCAACCAAACCAATATTAATATGTGTTCCTTATTCAATGAGACTACTACTTGGGTATGTAAGGGATCGATGAGATGCATCAAACTGGTGGACATATGGAGTATATATCTGGTGGGGTTTTTTGAAGGGGCTACAACTAAGAATATTTGTGGGAGTGGAGCATATATAGTTTTAAAGCTTGAGCACAAATATAATTTCTATTGGAACAATGGGGTGGGCACCAACACGAGGGTGAGGGTAATCGCACTCTGGGGAGTTGTATATTGTGAAAAATGGTTATCCATAGAGGTGATGGATGTATATGGTCACTCTAAAGTGATCATTGAATGGTTTGCATACAAGATTTCCTTCGATCCTCCCATGCCCTCATATTGGATGCAAAGGATTAAAAACATGTTTGAATTTTTTGATGGGTTGAATTTTCTCATATTTTCCAGGAATAAAATGGGACTACAGATGCATATCTTCCTGGCGAGATAATCTACATTGCATACAACAACAACTATTTTCTCAGGATTAGGAAAATCTACTATTCATGATTTTTTTCATGGGGTTATTTTGGTTTAATTTCTTTAGTGGTTCTGGTATATATCACTTTTGTGGTCATATTTAGATATGTCATTACTGTTTAGATATGTAATCAATGCCTTATATGTTTTTTGATAGGTTTTATATGGGATGCATTGACCATTTTGTAAATATTAGAATTTGTGGAAAATGATGCAAAGATAGTTGGTAAATACCGATAAATGTAAATAGTCTTATATCAATACAAAGTTTGTTGACTTTTTCCTTTTGAAAAAAAAAATAGTTTGTAAATTATTAGATCAAATAAAGGAAATATAGAATCAAAATATTTTTCTTAGTGGCGATATATTAAAATTCTTTGACAAGCTTAAAAGTTTGGCTGAGGGAGTTGAGGCCAAGCGACGAACCCTAGCCTCCTCAAACCTGTAGTTTGTGCCTCTTATCCTCCTTTATTTCCTATTCTTCTCTCCTGTGTTGCTATCGATGTTGTTTCCTATGGGTGCTCTGATTGCACATGGTTCAAATTTTCACTGCATATTTTTTCTCACTGTGGTCTTTCTATGCCCACCTGTGCCGATGCTCGAGATCTCTTTTGGTTGTATCGCCACCCTATTCCTATTGTCATCTCTCGTGGCTTCCTTTGATGTTGGTGTTAGGTTCCTATACCAATAGGATTCATCTTTCATGATTGACAGTGGAAGGGCTAAATATGTTCATCATTGCATGCTGCAAAGGTTCCATATTTTGTGTACATGCTATTAAAATTAAAAAATAAAAAGAGGGTATGCCTTAAAAGAATAATCAAAAGGCAAGAAAATCAAATGGTCAAAGAGAAAAGTGAAAATGAACCCCAAACTAAAGACCAGGAAAGTGGCCAGTAAAAATGCCACTACTATCTTTTGGGCAGTATCATACTCTACAAATCTCTTGCTAATCCATCTTGTGGGTGGCCCAACAGGTCTAAACTGACCATGCCATATTTAAATTGCTTGTTGCAGGAATA
>APFE031412338.1:97260-142654 GCA_000404065.3 Pinus taeda | reverse complement strand
GGGGGCGCTCCCCCGCAACTATGTGCCGGAGAACTATTGTGCTGTTGTTACTGCTGGAATCAAGTGAGGATTTGGGGTTGTTCCCCTCCTCAGAAAATGCTGAAACTCTGGAACCAACCTCTACTCAATAAACCCAGAAAAGACAGAAAGCTTTTCTAAAACAGCTGACCCTCGAAAATCACCCCCTTGAGGATCTACTCTATCCCTCAAGGCTCTGCGCTGCCACTGAAGAGATCCTTCAAAACTCTGCCCGAGACTCTGCCAAAATCCTCCAATATGCAAGGGTTGATCCCTTGCTCAATCTCCAAGCTCAAATCCTCCACATAAACCCAATCCGGAGCTCCTACCAAAAGAGACTGCGTCCTCCTCTCTCAAGACTGCGCAGTCATCAAAACGCTCAGCTCCTCCTCGACTCCAAAGATGGATCCTCCTACAAAAGACTGATGAAACTACCTTGCCCCAGCAGGCACTTGAAGTCCCCCGGGGCTAAGGGTGAGATCTCCGAACAGAGACACTCGATGCACTAAATAGTGTTGCAGATAGGCTAAACAACCAGTGTGCTCTAAGTCGAAGTGACTAACTCAAATGCAACATAATCGAATGCCAAAATGAGGAAGCTCCTCTCTCCTTTATAGCGTTGGCCTCTCTCAAAGCCCTAAGGCCCACCTCCTCCAATGTAGCCTCTCTCTTGCCATGTGCTCCTCTCCATCTGCGCAGTCCCTCCAAGTGTCTACGTGGGCCCCCTTCTCTACGTGGTCCTTTTGGCCCTTTTCGCTCCCCTTTTAAGTTACAACGTTGTGCTACTAGGGAGTGACTTTATTCAAAAAGTGAGTTATGTCCCCTTTTCCTCGCCTTTTTATTTATAAATAACTATAAAAGGCAAAATTGAGCAAAATCAAATATTCCAATTAGCCATGGCTAATCGGGAATATTACAGTCTCCTGCAGCAAAATGTTGCTTGTCCTCAAGCAACTGAAATGATGGATGCTGCAAAATTTCCTCACTCTCCCAAGTGACATCCTCATCCAGTAAATTCTTCCAACTCACCAAGAATTCCTGGACTGTCCTGCTCCGCAGCTGCCTCTCCCTGGTATCAATAATAGCCTTTGGTTGCAACACCAAATGCCCCTCATCATCTGTGGGTGCTAGCTCATCTGTCACTGTCACCTATTGCCCCAATGCCTTCTTCAGGCATGATACATGAAAAACGTTATGAATCTTGCTGCCTTAGGGCAGCTCCAACTCATACGCAACCTGTCCAATCCTGCGTATCACCCTGTATAGCCCATAAAAGTAGGGCTTGAGCTTCTCAGCCCCCCTCGGCTTCAGTGATGACTGTCGATATGGATGTAATCGTAGGTAGACCAATTCCCCTACCTCAAACTGTCTCTCCACCCGACCCCTGTCAGCATACAGCTTGTGCTGGTTCTACGTTGTAGCCATATTATCCTTGAGAGCTCGAAGAATATCCTGACTCTCTTGGATCCAAATCTTGGCTCTCGGAGCCTTGCTAGCACCAAACATCACGTCAGCAAAAGATAAAGGATGATAACCATACAAGGCATAGAATCGTGACATACCAATGGACATGTGATGTGTAGTGTTGTAGCAGTACTCCCCCAAATGCAGCGACTTCAGCCATGCTCGTTGCTGCCCACTGACATAGTTACGCAAGTAGCCCTCCAGTCACTTGTTAACTATCTATGTCTGCCCGTCCGTCTATCGGTGATAACTGGTACTCGGTGTCAACTCCATCCCCACCAACCGGAAAAGCTCCTGCCAAAACCCGCCCATGAAACGGATGTCCCTGTCACTGATGATGTTCTTAGGAAGACCATGTAGCCTGAAGACCTCTTTGAAGAATAGCTTGGCCACCTGCGCTGTTGTGTAGTGTGCGGATATGGCAAAAAAATGTGCGTACTTTGTCAGTCGATCAACGACGACAAAGATACAATCCTTGCCCTGTACCATGGGCAACCCTGTGATGAAGTCCATCGAAATACACTCCCATTTCCCCTCCGGAATGGGAAGAGGCTGCAATAATCCTGCGGGATGGCTCCTCTCCCCCTTGTTCCTCTGGCAAATATCGCACTCCCGGATATGTTGGAGTACGTCCTCCTTGAGGCCCTTCCATGAGAACCTCTCTCTAATGGCCTTGTAGGTTTTGGTAAACCCCTGATGGCCGGCCAATGGTGAATCATGTGATGCCTGAAGTATCTTCTTCTTGAACTGAGATCCCTCAGTCAAAAAGATTCTATCCCTGTAGTAGATGATCTCATCGACCACCCTGTACCTGTCATCTGCCACCTGCCCATCTAGAACCTCACATACAAATCTATCCTTGGAGTACTCTACTAAGAGTCGAGCCCTTCAATCTGTGTCCAAGCTCATAAGAGACAACGTGGCTGGTCTACGCGAAAGGGCATCTGCTACCACGTTGCTCTTACCCTTGACATACTCAATGTCAAAGTCATACGCTTGGATCTTACTGATCCACTTCCGCTGCCTCTCCTGTAGCTGTTTCTGCTCTAAAAAGAACCTGAGGTTGTTGTGATCAGTCCTCACCCTGAACCTGTTACCCACTAAATACTGCCAGAACTTGGCCAATGCATGCATAATGGCCAGAGTCTCCTTGTCGTATATAGAATACAACCTCTCGTGCGGAAGGAGCTTCCGGCTCTCAAAGGCTATAGGGTGACCTCACTGCATCAACACTGCGTCGATCCCCTCTCCCGACGCATCACACTCCAAAACAAATGGCTGCAAAAAATCCGGCAATGCAAGCACTGGGCAGCTGCTCATAACCTCCTTGAGCCTGTCTGTTGGACACCTAATCCTCATTGGGTTAATGTGAAAGCCGAATGGACAAAAGGAGTCCAAGAGACCCTGGGATGTGAAACCCAACGGTCACAACATGTACTATAAATGTAAATCATTTGTTAATAAAAATTGTACTGTCATGTTTTATCTTTCCTATTTGTGGTTGCCCATGTGTGTTTAACATGGTATCAGAGCAGGCGATTGTTGGTCCTACTCCAATTTGAGCCACTTGTTTTGTGGTCTCTATATATATGTCAGTTCTGCCTTTCTCCTAATCAGAATTAAGCAGAATTGCCACCTTATAAAGCGTTTTACTGTGTGCAGACCTACCAGTTCTGCCCATCACCTGTAACGCTCCATTAATTCATTGTCTGCCAGAAATCCGCTACCTCTCCTACCTGACCTCTGGCACTGTATACGCTGCACCTGACTTTGGCTATTTTAAGACTCTCTTCTGTGTTACCTGCGCCCTCTGTCTGCCATATTCCATTTATAAGACCTGCGTCTGGCATTCACCTGAGATGGGAACGTTTGCGCCTGACATTCACCTGACAGAGGAATGTTTGCGTTGTTCATCCGAATACGTTGATTGAATCCATAAACGTTTCATAATTTTTTAGCGCGACCCTTTTCCGTAATTTTTCTTCAGTGCTCGGCTACATTGACAGAGCTCGAGTTACCTGTGCATAGTTATAACTCGATGGATCTAAGGTGGAGAGCGTGAAGAAGTCAGAGTGCCCTTGCTTTTGATAGACATGTAACCAAGCAATTGTTCTCTTATCTACGTGGATAATAGAGCTATAGGATGTGATTGCATATAATTTGAAGTGGTTTTGTGCATAGAGCAATGCAATATACCTATAGCAGAGTGTCAATTGGTATACACATTGCGCATGAATGGTTTAGTGCATACCTGTAGCAGAGCAATGACAGAGCGTATGAAGAGAGATAATTGACTTGCGTATGGATCAAAGGAGGACAGAGACATAACTGTATTTATGCGCTAACAAGTGTCCTGCAGGGGGTGCTATTGATTGTATTGTCTCAGTTGCGTATCAATATCATATGCTTGTAGCTTATATGATTGTAGTTTTATGGACAGTCTTGCAGAGAGCCATTGATGGTATATGCCATGTAATGTTGAGGTGTTGCGTTGTTTAAATTTCCACTGAACCTACTTTCTGTTTGTTTCTAATAGCAAGAATAGAAGCATCTGCATTGAAGCGCGCATAAGTGGAGAGAGCGCACGACACACACAATGTTATATGCGGTGAAGTTTTTATGACAGTGGTAGCATAGTTATGGTCAATGGTATATGAATGGCGTAATTGAATTCTATTCCTACTCCGGTTATAATACATATCGCTTGGTCAACATACAACTCCGCATAGTTAATAACACCTTGATACATACCACTGTTTATTGATTAACTCCCGGTTTTAATTGTTGTGGTATTGCAAGACCGAACCTTTATTGTGTTAAACTCTGCCATACCACATTAAATTTTAAACTGTGTTTCTAGGCCCAAACTCACCTTAGCCTAATACCGCTTGGTATTTCCTTCCCATACCACCGTGCGATACTATTCTCAATCGTCCAGACAGTACACTCTACATTCACATTATTCGACTGAATTTCGTGTCAGTCTCCTCGACACTATTTTTGAGCTCATAAAAAGTTTGCAATAACACTCAGAAACGCCTCCACCACTCAAAAGTTTACTTACTCGTGTTGTTTCCCAATCTGTTGTTGTCAAAGGAATTCAAAACGACGTTGTCAAAGGAATTCAAAAAGTTTTGAATGTCCCTGTCCACTCATATTACGCTCCTCTAAATATCGTATAGATTGGTGATACGATGCGTTGTTTGATGATTTTTCCAACATAAAAGATTGAGTGGAGAGCAATAAGATTGTGGAAGGACACCATATATTCATTGCTCGGTGACTGTTCCAAACCAAGTTTCGTTTGTCCCTTTGTCGTCTCTTCAATCTCTGACGCTGCTACTGACTAAATCTGTTGACTAAATCGTCCACTAAATCTGGAGCAAAGAGTTTGGGACTCTCCACAGCTTTATTGGCAGTATTTGTGAGCTCGGTCTTGGTATCAGTTGAACGCCATGTCCGCCAGAGCCCTATCGTTGATGCCATTGAGGTGAGCGCCTCTTCAAGTATTGTGAGAAGCGCCCAGCCATCACCGAACTGTGTGTAGATAGCTACGAGATTTATCTGGCGCTGCAAGGGTCATAGCCGAGCCTTTGAAAATAATTTCTTGGCAGCCAAGAAAACGTCCTGCAGTATCCACACTGATTCAGCGAACGAGCTAGATTTCACCATGTGTGTTTAAATTGACAGAGAACCGCTGCTTGCACCAGAGGAGAGAAGAGAAAAGTTCGATTTGTTGCAGGAGCAGAAGAGAAAAGGAGAAAAACACGTGGGAGGTGTGAACGTGAGCACTGGAGCGGTGAGCTTCTAGTGTTGTTTAAGCGATCTGAGGACACCGTGAATTCTGGAGATTGCCAGAGCCATCACAAAACAAGGAGAATAATTATCGCAAAGCCAACACCGTGAGTAAAGAAGCCAGTGATTCTTGTTATTTATAGCCACAATCTATAAAAGTACAGTGATTCAGTGCCATCCATTCGCTGTTGAAGATTTAAAGTTAATTTGTTTACAAAGTCAATCTTACTACCAAGCAACTTGGGCTCGTTTTTTAGATGACCGGTGAAATGAAATAGTGTGGTGTTGTGTAAATAAACCTGTGAGTGAGTGACTGCGTTTATTTTTTGCTCTGTTCAAAATTAAGTTTGCGCTGGTGACTGCATGCAATAACTCTGTAAAAAAAACAAAAAATCATTTTCCATTTTATAAAATACTGGAGTAATTTCGGTGATCAAGACTATTATATGTTGAAGGAATGTGTTTTGGTTATCTGCGATGAGATGAGCTATTGGTTATTGTATGCTGATCCAACCTATATGCTAGTATAATATTGGTCCTTCATATATGATGAGAAGCGTTGAAGCTAGTACGTTGAAGTCTTGCTTTGTGGAGCACCCTTTATTTGATTTTGGGACTGCATTCAATAATATAAATTGTTGGAAAATGGTTGATGGAGTGTTGGAACTACTAAACAATTTAATACATTCTATTGTCGACAACACAATCATGATTGATAAAGTCATTCTCAGAAATATTCAAACCTGTTTGCAAAATGCACAAGAACAGATTGATTTTTTGCAGCTTGAATCTCAGCTACAACAAGAAGAACTAAAACAGAGGAGTCATTCTGAACATGTTTCTGTTCAGAACATTGAGACAGCAACCCATCAACAGCAAGTCAATAATGTTATAGTTCGTTCAGATCCAGTGCCCAATAAAGTAGCAGTTGTACATGTAGATGCAGAAACTCAGTCTGCACTTCCCAAGCCCATCATCAGACCTTGGGAACAGCTTGTCCACAACAAGCACAGAATTGGTCTTGGATATGACAAGGACTTGTCCTTTCATATTCCAGACTACGCCAAGCCCATTCGGTTTCAGAGTGCTGGATTCATTCATGACAGTTCACCTGCTCCTCATGACAGTTCACCTCCAGCTGTTCCAAACTATGCCCCTCTTCCACAGCAACAACAACAACAACAGATTGTGAAATGCCAACACTGTGACCGAATTTGCCATTTGAAAGATCACTGTTTTGATCTTCATCCATGTAAGCACTGTCATAAAACCAGTCATTCTTCACACAGATGCTTTAGAAATAAACGTCCTGCAAGAACAAAGATTCATCTTGGATGGATCGCTTCTTGGCAATGGGCATCAACAGCCAAGAAGATATTCCAATCACATGTTAGAACCTGTTCTAGAGTATTGAACAATCTTGCAGTTGAGTTTTCTCCATCATCTCACCTTGTATCTGACAAGGGGGGAAATCATGGTCATCTACAAGCTTCAAAGTCACATCAAGCGAGCCTCAACCACAACCTGCCACACCAGTTCCAGAGTTGTAGCCAGAAACAAAGATGCCCATGAACTTGCCTTCAGTTGGTAATCTGGGGCACTTCCTCTAGCAGAAAACTTCAACTTCTTGCCAGTTTCGGAAGAATTTCAGGAACAAAATTGAGGACACTTCCTCTAGAAGAAGACTCCAGCTTCTTGCCAGATTTGGAAGAGTTCCAAGAATTGCATTAAGCATTCCAGAGTTGTTGGTCATCCTTAAACCATCACAGGTTGAGACTTCCCTTTTTAGGTTGAAGTTTTACCTTTTATGCGAGGTGAGACCTCCCTTTCATGGTTGAAGGTTTCCCTCTTCAAAACAATAGGAGCACTTCCTCTAGCAGAAGACTTCAGCTTCTTGCCAGTTTTGGAAGAGTTTCGGGAATTGCACTAAGCGTTCCAGTGTTGGTGGTCATCCTTAAACCACCGCCCTTTATACCAACATTTCAGAGAGCAAATTCAGCCTAGTGCTGCCATGCATTTTTGCACATTTTGTATTACAACTCTCTTCTTGGACTCATACATAACCCTTCGGATTAAGGGGGGGAATGTTGGACACCTAATCCTCATTGGGTTAGTGTGGAAGCCGAATGGACAAAAGGAGTCCAAGAGACCTTGGGATGTGAAACACAACGGTCACAACATGTACTATAAATGTAAATCATTTGTTAATAAAAATTGTACTGTCATGTTTTATCTTTCCTATTTGTGGTTGCCCATGTGTGTTTAACACTGTCAAAGGCTCGTTGCGTTGTATCCGACCAACTGAATGCCCCTTTCCTCGTCAGATCTGTCAGGGGTGCAGCAAGCTGTGAGAAACTCTTGACGAACTTCCGGTAGTAAGTACAAATGCCAATGAATCCCCAAAGTTCTATCACGTTCCTCGGCTACGGCCAATCTCTGATGGCCCTGATCTTCTCCTCGTGGACTCTCACTCCATCCACCCCTATGATGTGTCCCAAGTACAACATCTTCGTCAACCCAAACTCACACTTGGAGAGCTTGGCATAGAACTGTTGCTCCTCCAAGATGCGCTACATTGTCTCAATGTGCTGGAGATGCTCCTCCCAAGTCCTGCTGTAAATGAGGATATCATCAAAGAACACCAACACAAACTTCCCTAAGTGACTGCGGAAGATGTGATTCATGCAGGACTGGAACGTACCTGGGGCGTTGGTTAGCCCAAAGGGCATCACCAAAAACTCAAAGTGTCCATAGTGACACCTGAAGGCAGTCTTGGGAATGTCCTGCTCCCTCACGCGCATTTGATGTTACCCAGATCTCAAATCAATCTTTGAGAAGAATTGTGCTCCTCTCAACTCATCCATCAACTCATCGATCCTGGGTATGGGGTACCTGTTCTTCAGTGTCTTCTTGTTCAAGGCCCTGTAGTCAATGCACATCCTCAATGTGTCGTCCTTCTTCTTCACCAACACCACAGAAGAAGCAAAAGGACTCGTGCTCGGTCGAATGTGCCCAAGAGCCAGCAACTCCTGAATGGCCCACTCAATCTCATCCCGATAGGCCTTGGGATGCCTATAAGGGGTAATAATCATTGCCTGTATGCCCTGCTCAAGCTCAATGGTGTGCTCAAACCCCCGGCCCGATGGTTGTCCCGGCGGAATCTCCCCAAACACTATGGCATACTGGTCAAGGATGGACTGTATCTCTGGGTGCACCGTCTGCCCTGTAATCCCTGCCTCTGATGCACGCAGCTCCACTGCCCACTCTACGTCTCCCTTCCGGAAGACTGCCTCCATCTGATGAGCCGAAACAGTCTAAGGTATGTGTGTTTTCCCCGTACCTTCTCATGCCTCCTTGTCTTCTCATCATCCCACTCCATCTCTAGGGCCTTCCAATCTATCATGACCTTCCCTAGAGTGATAAGTCACTGAACGCCCAGTATCATGTTGGTGTCCGAAATGTTGACCACGAAAAAGTGGTTAGTCAGTGTGTAGGTGCCCATCGTCACTGATAACTCTGGGACATAACGAGCACACACCATGGTCTGATCTCCTGGGACCAAAACTGAAAATCCATCAAAGCTCTCTGTCCGTATACCTCTCCGCTCAACCATCTATGCATCGAAGAAGTTGTGGGTTGCCCCACTGTCAACCAAAACTGATGCTCGCTGGCCACGTACTGTCCCCTGTATGCGCAACGTCAAATACTTGGGAACTCCTCGCAATGCTGCAAGGGCCCCTCCGGTAGGTGCAAAAGCTGCACCACCCGCTGCTGGTGGTGGAGGTGGCAAAGGATCCTGCGCAACATGACTATCTCCTGCCTCCACATCATCCTCCTCATCCTCTTCCCCGCTGCTCTCATAGAAGACCTCAATAAAATGTGCTTTGCCAGCAGCACATCTATGTCTCGATGCCCACGGCTCCTGACGGGTAAAGCACAACAGCTTCTTCTTCAGCTCCTTCCTCGCATCATCATCAATCTGTGCTCGTCTTGGATTCCCCTTTGGAGGTGGAATCCTCACATCCTTCCCCTTAGGCTGGAAAGCCTGTCTCTGGGAGTAAGGTGTCCGGGTCCTGGGTAAGGCATCCTGTAAGTCTCAGGTCTTGCTAATAGCATCCTGGAGTGTGGCTGGTCTAGTGGATCTGACTAGACCCCGAAGTGGCTCTGCTAACCCCTCAACAAACATGTAGATCCTCCCTGCCGCAGATAGATCTGGCACAATCACTAAAACCCTCAAGAAGTCTGCAATGTAGGTCTCTGGGCTCCCGGTCTGTTTGACCTCGTCAGCTCAACAAAGTGTTGTTCCAGATCCCTACGGTCAAACCTCTCTATCAATCTCCTGGTGAACTCAGCATATGTCATCACTGTGGAGTGTCCAAGTGTAACCATCCCATGGTGGTTATGGAATCACCAGTCCTGGGCCTCACCATCCAAATGTAATGTCGCCACCTTGATGGCCTCTGTCTTCGACATCTGGTTAAGCTGGAAATAGATGTCCAGCTTCTCCACCCAAGACTTTGCCGAACTGTTTGATGAACCATCAAACGTAAGCAAGTGGAATCTACTAGCTGTGTGGTGGGTGTCTCCATCATGATAATGCCGGTATCCTCTGTGATGGTCGCGGGGTCTACTATCCCGCTAGAGCTGAACAAAGTCTCTGAATGAGAAAGCATCCTTGAACTCTTGCCCATAGCCCTGGTACTCTGCAAAATAATCGCACATATGATCGGGCTCTGCCTCCTACTGGGCTTCGGCCCCCGCGTCTACTCCTAGGAAGGTGGGCATGGTAGAGAGTGTAGGGACATGTGAGGCCATCTGCTAAGTAGTATCACGCTGAGTGGCACCCTGCTCTGGCAAATGGTGGGATGTACCCAATCCCTCACCAACTTGGAAAACCCGTGGGTTCTCACGCTATCTAGCCTCCACGCCGTGAATCTCTGCCCCATCACCTCAATCTGCCTCGACATATCCTGCACTAATTTGAGGAGCATGTCTGCAAACCTCTTCCCGTCCTCATCTGCCATCGGATCCTCCTGCTTTGCGTCCACCACAGGCTCCTCTTGTTCTGTGTTCACCATAGGCTCCTCCTGTTTTGTGTCCACCACCCGAACACAGTCTCCCTCTCCGTAGGTATTCTCCAACCTACGCTCAATATCTCTGTATTTCCTACCTCTATAACAGATGTAGGGCTTCTCCCTCGGTGTCATAGACTGCTAGCTCCACAGGCTGAGCCAAATCTATGCTCTGATACCACTGTAATATCCCTCTTTAGGGATATCCCTCAAACACAAGCAAACTCCAACCAGAGATGGACTGGGAGGGCGTTTACCAGATATGTCGCCTCTGAAAAGAGGACAAGATCTGGAGGCTACCTGGCCCTTTCCAGACTTTGTCTAAAAGTATAGAAGAAAAACACACAAGTGGTATAGTAGCCGGGAAGCTCAAAGAGATAAAAATAACAGTAGTGTAACATATAATAATGTATACATGGAACATAAGCAGATACTCAAGAAATGCAGAGAGAAATGCTAAGCCATTTTATTATACTGAGTAATGGACAGAGTACAACAGGTGATCAGAAAGATAGCACCTCGACTTGCACAAGGCAAGTGAAGAAATACACTCAGAATGGTAAGGAAATGGCCTCTCTCTGAACTGCATCCAAGCTGTCGGAGAACTGCTATGCTGCTACTACTGCTGGAATCAAGTGAGGATTTGGGGTTGTTCCCCTCCTCAGAAAATGCTGAAACTCTGGAATCAGCCTCTACTCAATAAACCTAGAAAAGCCCAGAAAGCTTTTCTAAAATAGCTACCCCCGAAAATCACCCCTTTGAGGATCTACGCTATCCTTCAAGGCTCTCCGCTGCCACTGAAGAGAATCCTCCAAAACTCTGCCCGAGACTCTGCTAAAATCCTTCAATATGTAAGGGTTGATCCCTTGCTTAATCTCCAAGCTCAAATCCTCCACATAAACCCAATCCGAAGCTCCTACCAAAAGAGATTGTGTCCTCCTCTCTCAAGACTACGCAGTCATCAAAATGCTCAGTTCCTCCTCAACTCCAAAGATCGATCCTCCTGCAAAAGACTGATGAAACTACCTTGCCCGAGCAAGCATTCGAAGTCCCCCGAGGCTAAGGGTGAGATCTCCAAACGGAGACACTCGATGCACTAAACAGTGCTGCAGACAGGCTAAACAACCAGCGTGCTCTAAGTCGAAGTGACTAGCTCAAATGCAACATAATCGAATGCCAAAATAAGGAGGCTCCTCTCTCCTTTATAGCGTTGGCCTCTCTCAAAGCCCTAAGGCCCACCTCCTCCAACGTAGCCCCACTCTTGCCACGTGCTCCTCTCCATCAGCACAGTCCCTCCAAGTGTCTAAGTGGAGCCCCTTCTCTACGTGGTCCTTTTGGCCCCCTTGGCTCCCCTTTTAAGTTATAACGTTGTGCTACTAGGGAGTGACTTTATTCAAAAAGTGAGTTATGTCCCCCTTTCCTCACCTTTTTATTTATAAATAACTATAGAAGGCAAAATTGAGCAAAATCGAATATTCCAATTAGCCATGGCTAATTAGGAATATTACAGTCCCTTTTTCCGTATATATTAACTCCCTTTATTAAATAACCCGAAACCTTAAGTTTTATTATAAAACTATGTATTTCCATAACATATCGCAATATTGGCAGATCATAGCTTTTCAACATGAATGCACTCATCCCCGATTTGCAATATGCGATGCGCGATAGACCCGGACCCGACCAAATATATATTATATTTCATTGCCATATCGCATCCGCCTGCATCGCAAGTCCCAACTAAAAGCATTACCCTCCGCCGTTGCAATCTCCGATTACGATGGACACGGACCCGACGCAATATATATTATAATTTACTACCATTTCGCATCCACCCTCGTCGCAAGTCCCAGCTAAAGCATATACTCTCTGCCATTGCGATTTTCGATTGCGATGAGAACCCGAACTCGACGCAAATATATTTCATGTTTTATTTCCATATCGCGTCCAGCCCTTATCGCATTACCTTTGCGATGGGCCTTCCTCCGCTAAACCCCAATTGCGATTTGCGATGAACCCGAACACAATATCATTTATCCGTCTGAATTCATAATTTTTCAAATCCTCCATACTGTGTTTTGCGAAGAATTTCTTTGTTAAAAGTTTTTTACGATTTTAACAAAGAAATAGCCTAAACCTCCATTTAACCACTAATCTCAGTTTTAATCCATAATAAAGCCATTGTCGCCATAATTAATCATTGGGACCATCCGCGCTACTCTTTTTCTCCACCACCGTCCGATCATGTCCATTCAAATCCAACGACCCTCAGTGATTTCGGGTTGGATCTCTGTATGAGCATTACCCGCCCGAAAAACGGTATTCCACAGACCTCCCCTCGCTATGTGTCAGGCTCAGATCATTTCGGGTGACCCCTCCCAAAACCGTCCGCGCCTCATAAAGCGGTGCAATGAAAACCAAAACCACCTCCCGCATAACGACAAAATGATCACTGTTCACTTTGCCCCATATTTCAAAAAGAAAGCCATTTTTCAGTTTAAACGTGAAAATCACCATTTTACCTTTGTTTCGCCTCTTTTTACAGTAAACCCTCCATAAGCCCTCAACGACCAATAAAGCCATTGTTTTACCTTCTGATACGGTCTGGACTCCTTCCAATATCCTCTCAAGCTCAATAAAGACATTGATGTCCTCCTCTGTCACCTATGATTTCTTAACAATTTCTGTGTTTTGCAGGTAAAAACCCCTGTTCCAGGCTTACAAAGAAAAAGCTTGCATACAGTTTGAAGACAAATCTAAAGGGATTCAGTGTTGAAAAACACAGTAAAAACATGAAATGCACAATAAAGGTTACTCAACAGGGTCAAAGGATATTTACAGAGTTCAAAGAGAATCAGATGAAAGATCAAATGAAGAAATTAACCAGCGTAAAGGATACAAACAATCAAGCAACTTAAAGGGGTAAAATATCAAACAACAAAGCCAGCACACCCTGAACAAAAGGGACAGCAAGAAGCAGTTCAACAGCTGCCCCTATCTTCTTGCATGAAGATCTTTCCTTTCCTAGAATAAACCTTAATCAGTTTTAGGATATTTCCTTAGTTTCATTATTGTATAAATAGCTCTCTTCTCGAGTTATTATGGGTTCGAAGTTAAAGAGTCATTATTCATTGCTTTTTAAGTTGTGACTGTTCATTCTACTTTGAACCTAGTTGCACCTGTGAAGGAAGCTTTTGTAGACTATTGATGTACTCAGTCTTTCTGGAACCTTAATACAAAGCAGAGGATTCTAAATTTGGTTTTACACAGTTTGCGTTATCCTGTAAGTTTTTCCAATTATCAATCATTATGTCTTTCTTCATATGCTTATGACTTCTAGAGATATCTAGGTAGGAATAATTGTGTCTCAATTAATTCCTATAAGCTCCTGAAGTGATCATCTGTTAACAGAATGGATAAATGAACTGTCTGTTTAGCTAATCCCCTCTAATCAATTAATTATTAGCATCTTATGTAAGCTTAAGTATATTGCCTTGAACCTTTGGAACGTAATTTAGAAGGTTTTCACACTTATGATTGTTTTGTTTTACAGTATGGAAACTGTGATAATCATATTATTTTCTTTCTTCTTCTCACCACTATTTTGATCTATATCACTGTGTAAAGGTTTATAGCAACCCTTTGCTGAGATATTAATATAACCCAAAGGATTAAGTATTCCAATTCTACATCTGTCTTCAATCATTGGTCTTCCAAAACTAAAACAATTATTTTAGATGCTCTGGCATTGATAGCTGACCTACTACTATCTCGGAGGTACAACATCAAACTAGCGTCGTTTCTGGGGATTCAAATTTCATTTAAGTTTCCCTTGGGACAACGATATTCATTCATTCTTTCCCTTTAAGGTGATTAAAGGGATTAGAAAGGTCAAAATCATTCACCTAGGCGACTCCACACTCCCACGCTGACACATTTTAAACATACCAGATCTCGTTCAAAAGTTGACATAGTTAAGCCTCTGTCAGATCTTGATAGGCTTCTGAGAAAAGCCATTTCTAAAAGGGGACACCAACCATCTTCTTCTTCCTCTTCAGCCCTGCAGTCTGAAGAATTAGAATCATTTGACCCCTATAGTAATATCCCAGTTGATCCTGATTACTCCCATTTATCACCTAGGGTTGTTGAACTTCTAGATAAAGGAGTTGATTTTAAGTCAGCCTACCTTATTCATTCATTAGAATCTCATCCAATACCTACACTACCACCAGGATCACCTAAAACTGAATCTGTTTTGGGTATTAATCTACCAGAATATAAACCCACAGATTTCATATCCCCTACCACCTATCATTTTCCTTCCATTTTTGACTGACCTGAAGCTTCTTCTTCTAAGCAATCTAAGGAGACCTTCTCTATATATTCCAATCCTCTATTTGAAACAAAAGAAGGTATTCCTTTACAGGTCCCAAAGTTAGTTCTTAGGACTCCTTTGAAGTCTTTCAAGAGATCTCCTCCTTCACCTCCAACTAGTTCCTCAACCCCTGAATCACCATCTTCTTCCTCTACTTCTTCTTCATCCTCTACATCCACACAAACACCACATACTCCACCTGGACAACCTCATACACCTCAAGCACCTCATACACCACCTGCAGTCATGACTTTTCGACCTATTGTATAGGCTAGATATGTTGCCTTAGTCTTACCTAATAACCTTGATGCATTCCCAGTTGGATACTTAAAATACCTTCCCAAGTACAATGGAGAAATTGGTCCCTCAACTGAGGACCATCTTCGAGCTTTCCTAGACTTTGCAGATAACATGAATATTTAACAAAAAAACGTTTATATGAGATTGTTTGTACAGTCACTTGAAGGAAATATGAGGATTTGGTTTAGACAGTTACCAGCAGCTTCCATTAGAAATTGGGAAGAGCTTACAACCATATTTAAAAATAAATGGGTGTGAAAAAGGATCCTCTTTACTTCCTCACAGAATTTGAAGAGCTTAAAAGGAACTTCGGTGAACCAATATCAGATTTTATCAAAAGATTCAATAAACTCTATCACAAAATGCCTGCTGATTGTAAGCCCCCTATAGTAGCAGCTAAGTCTAGATTTTCTAAAGCTTTTGATGATGACTTTGTTGTTATGCTACGAGAGAGAACTTCAACAACTCTTGAAGATATGCAAACAAACGCTATAGAAATAGAAGCAAATAGGGAAGCCTCAACTTCTTTAAAACTTAAGTAAGAAAAGGCCCAAAGAAAATGTAAGGCTCTGAAATATTTAACCAGAAATGTAAAGTTTGAAAACATAATATGTGTTTTCTTCAAACCTGTTTGCAGCTTAAATGGTTTGTCCAACATTCATATAACTGAATTACTCAGTTTGGTATGGAGTGCCTACCTCTATTCCGGCGGTTGATGATGCCTCAAACTGCTCCTGCTTCCCGCTTCTATTACCAAAAGACCGAAACCACCGAGCCAAACTAAGCATAAACTCAATACTTAGTCCAGTAAGCTTCTCAATCGAAGCAGACTGTTCCCCCGTGCCCAAAAACCTCAGAACAAGCAAGGCTCAATTGTTCATGATGATGAACTGTGTACAAATTTTCCTCCTCTTTCTCCCCCTTTCAAAATTGTTCCCTACTCCCTATATATTGTTTCTTGGCGGTGGTCGCTCCCTCCACCTGCAACCCACCGCTTCTCCTTATGGTGACACCCTTCCCATGTCACGTGATATATATTCCTTTTAAAGGTATATTGATTTTTGGTTTAATATCCTTTTTGTTTGTTTTTAATATAAAGGTTTAGGTTCATATTAAATACTTTATCTTTAATTTATTTTTATCATTTTTAATTTATTAATATTCTAAGATATATTATATAACCATCTTTTAAGATTTAGCTTAATTTTTAACATCTATCTTTTATAATTATTTTTATGTTATATATTTTAAATTTATATCATTGGTAATGCCTATTAATCAAGACGCATTAAGCAATATGGATGTTGATGGGTGAATATAACTTCTATTTGAAGGAGTGTCATGATATTTAATACTCATAGTTAATTTAGTATATAAATACTAGTGCGATGCATGTGATACCTGCGTACGTAGCTATCATATGCATGCATCGTATGCATGCTAATATTCTTGTGTTCTCTATATTATAGATAGGTCATTACATACACCCCCCCTTCAGAAAACTTCGTCCCGAAGTTAGAGTTTTTATCTTATATGAATATTTATGATAGGGATTAGTACATTCTTCTTAGGATTGTGTATCGAGGTTAAATTATTGCTTAATGTGAGGACACTATAAAATTGGTGTTTTGAATACTTCTAGGTTTATAACTTTAATGATCATGTTTTACTTCATTAGGTTCCCCAGCTATTAAAAAATCATCCTATCCTTCCTAATCTCTTCCGCCCCCATCCTGTCCGTCCTCTACTGGAGTATGCCATAGTGTTAGTTATACTGACCTAACCATTCATAAACTCTAAGGATGACAGCGTCGGCTATACCGACCCAATTCCCAGTAGGCATCCGACAGTCATCATTACACGTTTAGGGGAGCGTGATTCGCACAGTCTTCCCATGACTCCAGGTTTCGAAGGATAAATGGTGGACAACACCTCCACCCCTCCCAGTAGTATCAAGGTTAATACCCTATCATGGAATCTCTTTGGGACTTAATTGTTCTGAAGTTTTTGTCATCACGTGGTCATTTTGGTAACGGATATTATCTGCAATCATAAACACTTGTCCATGCATTTATAAAATGTACATTAACATATTCAAAACAAATAGCTTATATATAATGCATACATGTCAACTAAAGTATAACATACTTTGCCATACTCTATTCATGTCATTAACTTTCATATTAAAATGTAATCATTCTTTGATTTCTATCTCATCAATCATATTGATATGCATAAATGAAACAAAATTATAATATCTTAATTCCCATCAGAAGCAAAATTACTCAAATATTTAAACTTTACTTTGATAACTATAATTTAGCAAGATCAATAACATATTCTGTTTTGGTATCCATGTACTAGCGGAATTAAACAGATATCGTGTCATAAAAGTTCATGTTTATATATATGGTCATTCTAAAATGGTTCGAAGTCTTTGATTTACAGCAAAGTAAATATATACAAAACATGGTTTAAAGTTCTTCAAAATTGACACAAGTTGGGGTATATTTGACATATATTCTCCGTATCTTCCCAAATAGCTAATCCAGGATTATACTTGTCTCACTGGACCTTAACTTGGTCTACCAGACGATTCCTAAGTTGTCAAACCCTACGTTCCAGTATACATAATGGTTTCTAGGCAATCACTTTGAAAATGCTGTTAAAATTTCTGTTTTCCCACCCCGGTTTTCAGTTTCTCCTTATTTCTCCCATGTAGTTAAATGTCCTTTCCCATAACCATACATTCAACAAGCTGAAAAAAATAAATTTGCTGAAAACACAAATTCTGGAAAATTTACAAAATGCTGGAAATTGCAGAAATAAAAATCAGCAATAATAAATAGCCATAAAAACACATTAAAACACTGATATTTTTGGTCAACGTGACCCTGGAAAAACCTCCTACAACTCTTGGGGAAAACCAGTTTGAGAGCTCTTCTTTATTTCTGGAAAATGCCTTTTTACAGTGAGAAATTTCAGCGAAAATCAACAAAAATCAGCAAACAAATTTCCAACTTATCTCGATTTCTGAGCCTCACAGCCCACTAGAAATTTTCAAACAGCAAAACAATGTTGCACAGCAACTGTACGGACAGTACGGACGACCGTACAGACGGTACGGATGGCTGTACGGACGGTACGAACAGGCTGTACGGACCTCGATTTTTGTGCAGAAAATTAGCTGCCTCGATTTCTGTGCAAAAACAAATCTGCCTTTTACTGTTTGCTCAGCAAAAATCTGCCTTTTTATTGCTGGTTCTTTCAACTGTATGCTTGTTCTTTTTGCTGTTCTGATTTGCTGAAGAGCTGCCTTGTATGTGTGCCAAACTGCTGCCTCTTTCTCCTTCCTGTCCAGAAATCTTCCTTGCTCTCTTGCTCTCCTTCTCCCAATCTGCTCATGAAAGAATGAATGATCTTTTCCTCCTTTTCCTCCTTTAACCCAACCCCAAATGACTTTTGGGTGATTCCTAAATCCAATGGCTGAGATAGATTTAGATCAATGGCTGAGATTAAATGCACATTTAAATCTCACTTTCTATTTTTTAATTCACCCTCTTTAATAAAGACCCACTTAGTCATTTATTTCCAAAGTCACTTTTCCTTTCTAATTTTTCATTGACTTTATAAAAGTCACTTTAAAATTAGACTTAGTAACTTTATCACTTAAAGTCACTTTTAAATTAGATTTTTAACTTTATAAAAATTATAAAGTCACTTTAGGAGAAAAATTAAAATCTTTTGGACACTTTTCCCTAGGCCAAAGATCAAAGCCTAAGGGAACCACCTGTCCTCCGGTACCAAATTTCAACAATATCGTCAGCTTGTAGGAAAAAAATTGTATCTGACCCATACTCTTCCTGACCTTTCCTTTGCTGTTGGCCTTAATGCTCGGTTTATGCAAAATCGACATGAAAGTCATTGGAAAGCAACTATAAGAATACTTTGTTATGTTCGAGGTACAGTTCAGTTTGGGATTCATTACAGTGCAGAAGCATCTCCTCTATTGGTTGGTTTTACTGATTCCAATTGGGCTGGTGACCCTAATGATCAGAAGTCTACTGCAGGTTATGTCTTCACTTTTGGTTTTGGACCTATTACAGGGGCTTGCAAGAAACAAAGTGCCATTTCTCTTTCTTCAACAGAAGCAGAGTATCGTGGCGCTGTAGAAGCTAGTAAGGAAGCCCTGTGGCTTCGTCAGATCCTGTCAGAATTTGGCTTTCAGTAGTAGCATCCGACTACACTTTGGTGTGATAAAAAAAGTGCCATTCAACTATTCAAAGATCCCGTCCAACATCAGCGCAACAAACACATTGAACTACACATGCACTTCATTAGAAAGCTCATTCATGACCATGTTCTTGAAGTGCAATAATGTTAAACAGATGATCAAGTTGCAGACATCTTTACAAAGGCTCTCATAGAGGCGAAGTTTACCAAACTTCGATTTATGGTTGGAGTTCAGGAAGTTGTCACTAAGGGGGGATAGGCTCTAATGCCTCCTTCCTATTGTGTCATATTTGTACATCCTTCTATCCTGTCCCAAGTTGTTCTTAAGGGGGGATGTTAGGATATTCCGACACATAGGAAATAGTTAAGTATAAATTGGTTTAGTGTAGAGTTAGGCAAATTGTGTTTCTTTACTATGTACTTTTGTAACTTACAATTTGACTGTCACGATATGTTCTAGACATGAAGTGATCTGACGGTTCATTCTCTCCTTGGTATTACCGACACTTGATCTGTGGCTTAACACCCAATTGGTCCATGATCTATATTTAAAGAGCATGGAGGGTCATTTGTAGGGTGACTGTTCATGAGAGAAGCTTATGTAATTTTTCTTTCTTCTATTAATAAATTGCCTGAAGTGGCTGTGTTGGGTCAGGCTCTGGACTGTTTCCCTCTTTGAGGGTTTTAACCACATCAAGAATACTGGTGTATTGATCTGTGATCTGTTTGTGAGCGATGTCCTTTGGTGTTCTATTTCAGGAACTTACCCTTGCAAAGAAGTTGATCTTGGAGGCATTCTTGGAGACTTTGATACACGATTGAAGCTCTCATGGAGTGACCTTGAAGAAAGTTGATTAGGGAATATGAAGAGTTGTGGAGATACCTTTTGCAGAGCATAAAGTTGTCATTGATAAAAGAGGGATTCTTGAAGAATTGGAGATTATCGAGGATTGTTGCAGAGGATATCGAGGAAGCCTTGACGAACCATTGTATTTGTTTGAAAGAGTTGAAGTTGAAGATAGGGTTGGTGCCCTAGAGGATAGGTGTCCTCAAGAATATCAGGTTGGAGTCTGTTCCAGTGGAGAGGGTTGGAGCCTCATAAACAAGGTTGCAGCCTTGTGGAAGAGAGGGTTGGAGCCCTTGAGGTTGGAGCCTCATAAAGGCCAAGTTGGAGCTTGGGACCATACAGGTTGGAGCCTGGTTAAAGGGTTGGAGCCCTAATAATATTTATACTTGATTTATTGTAAAGAAGAGGATTGGAGTCCGCATTATTTTTGATTAATAAAATTTATTCTATATTGTTCATTTGGTGTTCTGTTTATAAGTGATCTAAAATGGTAAAGTAACAATTGTAAAAGAAACACTGATTCACCCCCCTCTCAGTATTTTCAACAACCTTAGTCTCAAGATCTATCAATCTTTTATTAAAATCAGCCATCGACGTTGATGATGACATTGAACAGGCATGCGGTGGTGTATATTTATCCAACTGAACCTTCTTTCTTAACTTGAACCTAATTTATTTATTTTTTTTAAATAAGAGTTTTTTTTGTTTTTGTTTTTATAAATAAAGTTTTTTTAATATATAATAAATTATATAAATATATACACTTTTAACTCAATTCTATATATTTTAATTTCAATTTATATATAACTCTATGATTTTATAACTCGTATATATCATAAAGTTAACATAACGTAAACACTAGTGTGGATAGGTGTATCGGAATTTTGGTGGGGGACAATTTGCCGGGAACGAATCAATAGCCAACAGAGGTTTCAAAACATTGACGACACAGTGGAATGGTTTGAATGGTGGATGCTTACAGTGGACGACAGACGAATTGGTAGGAGGTTCGAGCATGAGACGACAGCTCGATGGTGGCAGCGATCAGTTGGAGGGTTTACAACGTGACAGGGCCGTGGAAAGCAGACGAAACCAACTGATTATTGATGAAAGGCACGATGGTCAGGGAGGAATGGCAGCAGAAACACAACGTAGAGAAAATGGGAGACGGGGAATAGCGCATAAATGCTGAGGTGGAGAAGCAGGGGTTGAATGGCAGATGGGAGAACTGTGCAACAACTTCCCAGAGGACCGTGAGGCTTTGATACCAGATGGAGTGAATAAACTCAGTGTTAAACAGAAACATATGTATTTTTTATTAATGAATGAATTGATGGCTGTTTACAATGAGGTGCCTGGCTTATATATTGCCATGGGTAATTTTTCGGGAAAGGGCATGATCTTATGATCGTGCCCTTTTGTCTAATTTTTACAAAAATAATTTTTACATAGCAAATTCCCTTAGGAGTTTTTCTAGCCCGGTTTAACCACGGGTTTTCTAGTGCGGTTTTCTGTGGTTTAACCTTGTTAGGGATGGATAGATGGTCAACCCTTCTGTTTTATGTAGTTCTCAGATACCATTGAATAGAGGAGATCACTCTAAGCTCAAAAGAGTGTGGACTGGAGATGTAGTTTCGTGGTTAAATTATTGGGGGATATTAGTGAGGCCGCCATTAATGATACCAATACTATTAAAATGTCTTATCAAAAATAATCTTAAAGAGAAAAATGTGAAGTGATATGAAGATTGAGAATAAGGGAAAGTTGATAGAATTCAAAGAACTCATTGATCCCATGTTAAAATATCAATCCTATCTCTCTACTCTTGCTAGCCCAAGAAGGAAAATAAATATTACAATGATATGAACCAACTGTAATGAACTTCATAGCGTCAGGAAAGAACCTGTAAAATTTGTGAGATGAACTAAGTTCAGGATGAAAAGCACTTTCTGTTGGAATTCCCAGCCTAAGTAGACATTAGATGCAGTTTTCATAACATCTGTATTAACATCAATCTCTATAATTTGTTAACCCATAAGAATCAACCAGATCTCAGGAATTTTATTTCCAAGTTATTTGATCATATAAACAACTTGATAAATCAAATGAATTAACTTTGCTTCATAGGTCCGATAGCCCAAAGCTGGTCTCAGTGTACCGTAATCATCATCATCATCATCATTAATATAATAATATTCATGTGAGCTTATATGTGAAACAAACATTTGTACAGGTTATTGAAAGACAACCGTGGGAACATATCAAAGATGATGACATTCAAAAAGCTGTGACATCATTTTATGGAGAAGTATGGCAAGTCCCACCAATGTTTTCAGCGATCAAGGTGTGCCATATTTTACTGCATAGTAGTCATATACAGAGCTTTCGTATTATGTTATTTGATAGTCAGAAGTGGGATGGATGTCAAATGTTGTTTAAGTTAGTTTGCACATTGCCACGTTGGAATACATTGATCAGTAATAATGTTTTGGACTAACACACACACACACATGTTTAAGTTAGTTTGCACATTGACACTTTGCAATACATTGATCCATAATAGTGTTACACTATTACAGATCAATGTATTGCAAAGTGACAATGTGCAAACTAACTCATTCATATATATATATATTTATATATATATATATATATCAAAAGTAACTACACAATCATATAAATTTAAAATGAAATATCTATATATGTGTGTGTATGTTTTGGATTAATATATAAAACAGATCTCTCACACACACACACACATATATATTTTAAATTTGTATGATTTTGTAGTTACCTTTGATCATAGTTTGAAAGCATATTTGTGGACCCCGTAGTACAACAAAAGTGTTGTATTCTACGAAGGGTAAGGACATTACAAAATATGAGAATATACGTAGAATGAAAATAATACCAAATCTGAAATAATATCACAAGGAAAGTGCACATCAGAACGAACAAATTGAGGTAAGCAACTTATCTAACCTAAAACTCATATCAAAATTAAAATTTCTAGACAATAAACATTGGCTTTCCTTCTTGAGCCTAATGCTTTTCTTTAGAATACGAATATATGAGTATGAGGTGAACCAAATCCATGGAAAATTACTGTTCTTTTTTATATTTTTTTATCTGCATGTCTGATAGTGTTCGAGTAAAAAACATACTCTTACTATATTTGTTACTTCGACTGTCAACTAGTTGACATTGCTGCTATATTTTATGGTCATTGGTAGGTGGGTGGAGAGAAGATGTACAATAAAGCAAGGAGGGGAGAAACAATAGATCTTCCACCACGAAAAGTTTTGATTTATGAATTTGATGTTCAAAGAAGCCTAGATGATGGGTAAGTTTTAATACTTTGGTGTTGCTTCTGAGCTTATTTCCCTCCATCCATGCAGGCAATAGTGTTCTCAATTTGCACAAGTGAATCAACAATCGAATGATTAAACAAAAACTTTCCTGGCAAACTAAGTATGCTAGGGATAGAATTTTCTAGAATAATCTCTTTACCTTCTAAATTGGATTTTGGTTGAGAGTATAGTTATATTTCAATGAGATTAGACCCATAATTAGTCCATTGCCATTACTTCTCTTCACATTAAAAATAGTGTCAATTACATTTTCTGTTGTAAATCTAGAAGAGGAAGTTTTATTTGATGAACCTTTGCTACAAGTCATGAGATATTTAAGAAGAAAAATTAAATGCCCTTTTATATTGTCATTGCAGACAAAATTTAATTTTCAAAGTCACTTGTTCAAAGGGAACATATGTGCGATCACTTTGTGCTGATTTTGGAAGGGCACTTGGCAGGTAGTTTCCTGAATAATGACAAGAGGCCCACTGCAATGGCTTGTACATATACTTTTGCCATTCTTTCATTGTTAAAGTTATATATCTACTCTCAAATGTTCGCTTTTATGTTATGATGGCCTATTTCATGAGTAGCAGCATATCAGTTTTGAATCTCTAGATGAACTTTAAAATCCATGAAAGAAAAAAATATCTTCACATGAACTGCTATGGCTTGTACAGATACTTCAGTTGTTCTTCCATTGTTAAAGTTATATAACTACTCTCAAATGTTGGCTCTTATGTTATGATGGTCCATTTCACGAGCAGCAACATATAATTCTGGAATTTCTAGATGAGCTTTGTGACTACAAAATCCATGAAAAAGAATATCTTCACTTGAAATGATCAACAAAATAGGCTCATGTGTAGCAAGACTTTTGATTTTGATGTTTCTTTTGGAGATTCTCTAGGCAGTCCTCCATTGGAATTATTATTTCTGGTACTTCAGAGTAGCATTGACCTACTTGTTAGTCATGGATATTAATATAATTTTATTGTGATTATGTATTTTACTCTTTGCAACATTTTCACTTCGCCTTTCTTTTCTAATAACATGCACTTATTATTCTTCTATCTAACTCCAATTTATTCTTATATGTTCATAGTTGACATTATGTGGGCAATCTTCACTTGAGGCCACATGTTGACTCACTATTTGGGGTATTGAGGGCCATTAACAGGCCTACTTTTGGGAACCTAGCCCATTTATTACAGTTTATTGTATTTTATCTATGTTTGACTAGGTCAGCCTAGTCACCCTCTTGTGGTTAGCATCCTAAACCAATGGAGTTTTAGGTCTTGTTACTGCTCATGTCAGCATGGGTACACATACATTTTTCACATTGCATTTATCACCATTGTAAGTCGAGGGTCACAAGTCTAAACCCATGTAACAACTATGTGAGCCATGACCTGTCCCTTTGAGCTAGGTCCTTGGTCTCTTTGTCCTGTATAGGATGTTGAAATACACAGTGATGCTGAGAGGCAGGGGGTGTGAATCAATATTACTTAAATTTAAATTCATTTCACTTAAAACAGAAATCACACCACCACATCAATCATTAACACAATGTATGAACACAGACATTAATGTATATACCCAAATTGGGAGAAAACTTGTATTGCGTGTCTAACTGTCTTCAATTTGTTACAATGTTACAGGCAACCACCTGTGAGGACACCAATCCTCTGTAAGCACCAACTTACAATGTTGCAGGTTTCAACTTGCCAAGAAGATGAGAATATCTATCCTCCGTAAACACCAATTTACAGTTGCTCAGGCTCCTACCTGCTGTATAGATAACACTCCTCTGCTGTTCACTGTTCAGTTGTCAATATGTAGGCTTATTGTCTGTTCAAAAAGTAGGTCTGCCCACTTGGTAATTTGTACCCAACACTGCACTTGCTGTTCCAACTTAGTTAGCCTTTACAACCCTCATAATTCTATTGTCATTTCTCTTTAAGCTGTGTTGCTGCAAAAACTAGCAGGCCTTGTAAATAGGCAAAACCTAGAGGGCATAACACTTGGGACAGAGGCCCACTGTCACCACAGCCTAAGTCCCCTACTCTTCTCAGAGGATAGGTTGAGAAATCAAGGGGCAGCTAGGATGGAGGATTTCTCTTACTTTGATAACTGCTTGTGATTTTTTGTTCTTTTCTTAACTTGATGTACTTGTTATTAGCTTCTTCTTTTTCTTTATTATTATTATGTTCTTGTCATCAAACAGCTACCAAACTATGAAGATCAAATAGACAAGAGGACACAAAATGTAGGCTATAAACCAGGGACAAAACCTCACCTCTTGAGAGGAAAACCCACAAGAATTCTTCTCTTCTTATAGAACTTTCAAATGATGAATTCCAAGACCTATGACTCTTGTCAAAGACCCCTCCAAGATCAAGTCAACTTCCTCTTTGATGAGCTTGCTTCTTCCCAAGGTCAACTCAAATCAACTTTGCTTCACAACAGCTGCAACTGCTCCTTTGACTACAATTTCAGACCTGCAACACTTTGACTGCAATTTCGGTGTCTTCTGCAGAAAACCTAGCTTAGCATATGTGGGAAAATATGGAGAAATTTCCCTTTTCTTTCCTTCGCTTGGAGAGCACTTTCTTCTCTGATAATTCGGCTTCCAAAGCAATTATTCTTGCCACCAAAACACCATCTCTTGATGGCTCTGTAATTCAGTCTTTCTGCAGCAGATTGATGCCCTAATTCTTCGCACGTGTGAAAGATTTTAGCCCTAAAACAGATCTCAAAAACTTTGCTCTTCATTCTTTTGTTAGTCTTCTCTTCTTCGCTCCTTCTAGGTCTCCTTTCTCTTTCTTGATTGAACTTCTTGCTGCTTGATTGTTGTCTCCTAAATGAGGTTGAAGTATCCTTATATATATAGGCTTCTCATGATGGTCAAATAGCTGCTTGTAGGCTGACTTGTCCTCTGCTTAGGCCGCCTTGTCTTGGAGGGTGTCTTTTGACATTTTGACTTTATAATATATTTTTTGACATGATACAACATGCCCAAAAGGGTCTTTCATACATAACAATGACTCAATTGACCTCTTGACTCAATGACAAACCCTAGGACTCAATGGGTGCTTGACCTATAAAAAAATTGCCCTTGAGCATGAAACCCACGCTACAAAAATAATAATAACTATTTTCTTCGTTTTTACAATATACAAGAATCAAGGGTACATTTCATATTTATGAACACTGAACCTAGTTACCTATTTCAACACTATCTCTTAACTAGGGAGGTATTCATAACACATACGAGTTACTCGGACATTCTAATCCTGAAAAATTCTCATAAGAAGAGTCAGATTGGTAAGCCATCTCATAAGCTATCTTACCAACTTATATTAGTGCATCTCATCATATCAACCAACATTGTCACATAAAACGGCCTTCAATAACAACTCTATCTCTCCACGAGATTAGAGCACAGTGCTGGGGGGTAATGATTTATAGACACCTTTATCATTGTCTCTCAAGGCCCATGTCCCATCTGAATGTTCACAAGGTATGTCCTTCTAGGACCATTCCTGTCTTGGACTAACACATCCTCAGGGAATTTCCTCTTCGACTACTCTTGCCTATTGGATGCCCTACAACATCCTCAAAGAGTATCCGAATTCAAATGCTTACCCAATCCTCCATTCTTTCTTTATAACACGAAGACAAGAATGATGTGTCTGTCTCTCCCTCTCAACTAGGAAGGATCTACTCATTCCTATAAAAAGGAATATTCCCAAGCTCCCTCTCAACTAGGGACTTGCCCAAGCTCCCTTTTAATTAGGGACTTGTTTTCAACAATAGCTGTCTACTCTTCGGTGGAGATCATAGTACTATCAGCTGCTTGTAGGGATCCTCTTTCTGCATTGTCATGTCATGGATGAACTTAAACTTCTTTATTATGGAGCCATCTTCTTCATAACTTCATCGTAGGGCATCGACCATTTCTCCATCACTTTCCCTTCAAAGAACCATAGCATTGAACCAATAGTCATGTCATCTTTCTCTTCATCAGAAAGTGGTCTTCTAGTCCACATCTTGCTTTTCTTCATACAACTACCTTTTCCAAGTTATGTTTCTATCAGGGTCTTCCATCCAATCTCATGAGTCCCAATTGTAGGTGACTTCTACAACCTTCTTTTGATAGCCCTGTTTCAACCCATCCAGATGCTTTCATAAAAATTAAAATGAACACCAAATCAAAGTTACCTTTTTATGATTGTTTTTTGTCATGACATTAACTTCTTGTAGTATCAACATCTTGCGCATGTATGAATCCATCTCCATACATTACCAAGGTTTTCCCTTTCCAACATACATATTAGGGTCTTCATACCTTCTTCATGGATATGTCATAGCTAATCCTCCTCGATATCAGATGTTGATCACTTATCTTATATTATAGATGCATCTTCCCACAAACTCTTCTTTCATCTTCTTCACATATTCAGGTTCTTCTATACATAGTTCCTTTATCATAGGAGCCATAGTTGACAAACACCTCATATTTTTCATGAGGTCATATTATGTTGATTTCATCTTGTCAATATGCAGGAGAGTTCAAGGCATATTGTAAACATGCCTTCATGCATCATTCTAATGAAAATTTTTCTTCGTCTCTCAACATGCTCATGAGATAGAGTATTCAACCATTTTATCTGCAACCATATGACATGAATTTATCTATCTATAACCAAATATATACATGCCTTTTCCTTCATGTGGTCATCTAGAATTTCTTCTAGCAACTTCTTTTCCTTATTTAAAGATGAAGATTCTTCAACCAACTTGTATTGTTGTGCACCTCTATGTCATCATACCATCTTCCTTCTAAATTGTGTATCCCACATTATGTGGAATGTAGACCATTTACTTGCTTCTTCTATGTAGAGGTGAACCTTCTAATAAAGATTCCAATGGAGGATCTTGATGATCCTCATTCTGCAAGTGGTTTTTTCTAATGATGATGAGGTGTGATGATTTATTGTCTTGCTAGATGACTTTCTTCATTCAAACTGTGTTAAAAATTGGCAACTAGGGCCAAACTCCACCTTGGACACTTCATATGATGGAGATGATATTTTTATTGGATTCCTCTTTCCGAGAGGTGCAAGATTGATCTAAAGATCATCTCATTCTGACAAGTAGAAATGGAATTATGAATTTATTTCTTCTATGGACAAATTGTCAAGGTCGGCCATAAGTCTAATGTAGGCTCATGAAGCCCAATAGTCGTGTCACTTCACCCTCAACGTTGTGTATAAATAGAAGAGGCCTCTTCCTCATTTGGACACCATCAACACTCATCTTTTTCTCTCTTCTTCTCATTGGTTTGTATAGCAATCAAGAGCATCTTCTTCTTCATGTGTTGACTGAAATTACAGGCTGAAAATTTCATATATGTTTTGGGCAAATTACATGGACGTTGACCAGCGTTGACCGAGGGTCAAACCTCCTCCTTTGAATGCATTTTTCAAGCGGGAAATTCGTTTTCTTTAGGCTGCATATCTTGGCACAAAAATCAAGGAATTTGCAATTGTTTGACCAACGTTGATTCTGTGTTGACTAGGTTTGACGAATAATTTTAGACTGTTTTGGGCTAATTCAGACTGTCTTTGGAGGCCGAGTTGACTGGGTTTAACCGAGCTTATTGGGAGGAAACTTTCTGCTGGTTTGACCAGTGTTGACTTTCTGGTTAGGGCATCCTGTTGGCTGCAGTTTCACTCGAGTGTTTTGACAATGTTTGGGCAAGTAAATTTTGAATGATGTACTCTCTCTCTCTACTGAACTTCTGAAGAATAATAAGAAGATTTGATCAAAGAGTTTTCCCCACATTGGGTTTTTTTCTGGGATCTGCCAAATATTGTGTCGTCTTGTCTTGGCTTGTCTTCTGCTTATTGTTTATGTTCTATCTGCATTTACCATCAATGTTAATGTGATTGCTAATCTGTAAATTGATATTGGCTAATAAGTAAAATTGAAGTAAATTTCTCTAAAGCATAGAACATACCATTGTTATCTAAAATTAACATGGTATCAGAGTTGAGGTGAAGACAAAGCCCAAGGAAGAGTGAGAAGAGCAATCACTAAGATTTGTTGGACAAGGACAAGATTCAGTGGTCTCCTCATCTTACTTCAAATCTGATGACAAGCTCAATGATAAGTCTGATTATCATGCATGGAAGATGTCTCTTGATTTGATTTTGGAAGAGCATGATGCTATGGACTATGTGTAGGGAAAGATTGCTGAACCTCCTTCAAATGCACTGGTTGCTGCTAAGACAAAGTACAAGAAATGTGAAGTCAAAGCTAAGAAGATCATCAGGGATTCTATTCATAAGCATTTAGTTGCTTACATCTCCGATTTAGGCACATCTAACGAGATGTATGACAAGTTGGATAGCATGTTTAACGTTTGCAATGCAAACCAAGTCCTCTTTCTCAAGGACAAGTTGAAGAACATAAGGGAAGAGGAGAAGATATCCAATCCTACTTCATGAGGATCATCGAAATAAAAAATGATATTCTATCAATTGGAGAAGTTATTGTCGACAGGGAGCTCACTCTCATTGCCCATGGAGGTTTGCCTCGTGAATGGGATGTGTTCAACACTACTATCCTCAACAATGACTGGATTCCAGGTTTTGATGAGTTGTTGACTAGATGTACTCAAGAAGAAACAAGGATGATAGAGAGAGACATGCCCTCAATAGGAATGATCCTATTGCATTCTTCGCTCATGCTAAAAAGAAGAACAATGCAGGTTCAAAGAAGCAAGGCCAAGGAAGACAGGGATTCAAAGATGGAAGAAAGGGTAGATGCTTCATTTGCAACAGGTTTGGCCACTATGCTAGGGAGTGTCCTAATAAAAGGAATACACCTCGGGATGATGACAACAACAACTGCAACAATTTCAGGGGAAACAACAATCAAAGGATTGACAGGTTCAACAACAAAGGAAAAAGGAATGCTCCCGCTACTCAACATGGAAATGGTCGACCTCCCAAAAGATCAAGAAAATCTAGGTATGATGGATCTAATGTTGTAGATAACAAGCAAAAATATTTTTATCTTATATCTGCCCTCTCTACTGGCTCTCCTTCGGATACCTTGGGAAATTGGTTGATTAATAGTGGTGCCTCAAGGCACTTCATTGAGTATAAGGAAGCTCTTTCAAACTTAATAGAAAAGGAAACAAATTTGGAAATCATTCTCGGAGACAATCCAACCTATCTCGTGAAAGGAGTTGGGAATGTTACTCTTCAATTGAATCATGGCAACACCATTCATCTACAAGAAGTACTATATGTACTCGATCTAAAGAAGAACTTGGTATCTATCTCGACAATGGAGGACAAAAGATTCAATGTGGCATTCATTGATGGAAAGGTACGTGTTTGGAAAAGAAATTTCAAAGAAGCATTTACTCTTGGATTTAGGGTTGACAGCCTATATCAAGTTGGAGGAAGTCCATTGGGAGCTATGTCTTGTGACACATCTCTTCAATCCGAATTATGGCACCGAAGATTTTCTCATCTTCATTATAAAGCCCTACCTGATGTAAGGAATATGGTGACAGGTATGCCCGAATTTAAAGTAGAACATGAAGGTGTTTATAAGGGATGTGCCGAAGGAAAACATACAAGGGGACCATTCCCATCAAGTGATAGCAAGACTATCGACATTTTGCAATTGGTTCGTTATGATCTATCTAGTATGTTGCCCGTGACATCTTTGGGAGGATATTTATATTATGCTATCTTTATGGATGACTTCTCTCGCAAAACTTGGATTTATTTCTTGAAGTAGAAGGACAAAGTGTTGACATGGCTTCGCTCTTTCAAAGCCTTGGTCGAAAATCAAACAGGGAAGAAGATCAAAATATTGAGTACCGATAATGGAACTGAATATGAATCAAATGAGTTCAATGACTATTGTAGAGAAGTCGTCATTAAGAGGGAGACTGCTACTACATATACTCCTGAGCAAAATGGTGTTCCTGAAAGGAAGGATCGTTCTATTCTGGAAGCCACTCGTGCCATGCTTCATGATAAAGGCCTTTCGAAGTTCCTATGGGGAGAAGCTGCCAACACTGTCGTGTATGTTCAAAATAGATGCCCTCATCAAGCATTGGACTCCAAAACTCCCAAAGAAGTTTTCACCGGTAAGAAACCTGATGTTTCTCATTTTAGAATTTTTGGTAGTCTCGTGTATTTTCATGTGCCGAAAGAAAAGAGAAGAAAATTAGATGCATCTGGGAAGAAAGGAACATTTGTGAGCTACAGTGAAACTTCAAAGGCATATAGAATCTATGTGCCTGGTCAAAGAGAAGTGGAAATAAGTCATGATGTCACCTTCGATGAAGATGCTGCCCTTGGGAAGATTAGGAACCTTCCTATTCTAAGGAAGGACAAAGAAGAAGATACATGAAAGCAGGGAGAACTGCAGGATGAGCCGATGCCCGATGCTGAAGGACCGATGGATCCCATTGATCCACCTCCCCATGAGCTCTCCTCCTCAAAAAGGAGACGCCATGGCTTAGGGACACTCTCGAAGATGTCGAGAGACATATTGCACCAAGCGGGACATTTCGTGAAAGTAAGAAGCCGAATAGGTAGCAAGGGTACTTAACTACCATGAGCACCATTGTTCAAACTAAGCCTTGCACATTCGAAGAAGCTGTGAAGCACCAAGTTTGGAACGAAGAGTATGAGTCGATTATGAAGAATGATGTCTCTGATGTGGTCCCTAGACCTAAGGATAAATCTGTTGTCACCTCGAAATGGCTCTACAAGATCAAGCATGGAGTTTATGGAAGTGCTGAAAAGTTCAAGGCCAGGTTTGTTGCTCGAGGCTTCTCTCAAAAGGAAGGTGTGGACTATGATGAGATATTTACACCAGTTGCCTGATATACCACCGTCTGTTCGATCATTGCCCTTGCTACCTCTCAAGGATGGAATTTACATCAAATGGATGTCAAGATCGCCTTCTTGCATGGTTCACTTAAGGAGGATGTCTATGTAGAACAACCTGAGGGGTTCAAAGTTCTAGATCGAAAGACACATTATGCAGATTGAAGAAAGCTCTCTATGAGTTGAATCAAGATCCCCGGGCTTGGTATGAGAGGATCGACAACTATCTGATGAAGTTGGGTTTTACAAGAAGTGAAGCTGATCCGAACCTTTACTTCAAGGTTGAAAATGATAGATATCTCATCTTAGTACTTTATGTGGGCATCTCTTTCTGATAGGTGCAGACCCTCTTATATATCAATGCAAGAGGGAGTTGGCTTCCGAATTCGAGATGAAGGACCTAGGATTGATGCACTACTTCCTAGATTTGGAGGTCTGGCAAAAGCTAGGTGTTATTTTCCTTTCCCAAGGAAAATACATTGTGAAGCTACTTGAAAGATGTGGGATGGTGGATTGTAAGTCCGTGACTACTTTGATGGAACTTAACTTTAAGAAGTTATGCGGAAGTGCTGTTGGGCCCGATTTGGGAAAACCTTCTGAGTATCGTCAACTCGTGGGGTCTTGATGTTCTTGGTGAACTCCTGTCTGGACATATGCTTTGCAGTGAATACATTGAGTCAATTTATGGTCGAGCCTCATCACATACATTGGATTGTTGCCAAGGATCTCTTGAGATATCTTCGGGGCACAATCACCTATGGACTGTGAAAATTCTATCACTGCAGTAACTGATTTACTTTTCCTACTTATTTCACCATAAGTTATTCATGAAATCACCATAAGTTATTCATGAAATCACTTCAATAAACATTAAAATAAATACTGCTGCAGATATTACACCATAATTACATAAACAAACATATTCACAAGAATCAACACATTGACACAAATATTTTGGACTAATGTCCCCAGAGAAACCCAATGTGGGAAAACTGGTGCAGCAAGGGAGGATTTTATTATTCAGCAATTTTCTAGTACAACAGGGTGCCAAACTGGCTTACCCATAGATAGACAATTTCTCCAGCACTGCTTTTGAACCCAGTGTCAACCCTGCTGACCTCTGCGTGGCCTGAAACCCTCTGCGTCAGCCTGTTGAGACTCTGCGCAACCTCTTTGGCCTTCTGCGTCACTCCTACAACCTTTGCATGGATGACGCAGGCCCTGTTGGCTCTGCGTAGTCTCTGCTGCCTCTGCGTGGCTCCCTTTGGCCTGCGTTTGCCTTTTTTGCCTCTGCACTGATCTCCCGTCTCTCTGTTTCGTACTTGCTGCCTCCTGATTGCTCACCAGACCACTGGTTCAATTTTTCACCTAACCGCACTTCAAAAATTGAACTGATTGGTCTCCCTTAGTATATTCTCCAAGTGACCCTCAAGCCTCCTCTTATACTTTTCTTGTTGACAAATCAACGGCCGAGATTAAGTCCCTAATCAATGGCTAAGATTAGATCTGGCTTGATCCATGACTTTTGGACCATTCTAACATAGTGTCATACTAATTCACATTAATATTTTATTTTCCCTAAGTTTAGACTTAGGGATTACATTAAAAATATTAGTTATTTTAATATCTCCCAAAATGTTTAGAATCTGCCCAAACCCTTTTTGGGTATTGGAGATCTGCCTTAGCCTCTCCACCAAGTTTCGTGGCTAGAGCACATCCGATGCTACCCCAAATCAACACTCCCTCTTAGTGAGGACTGTGCTCTTGCAATACTCCTCACTGAGCATCACCCTAATCATCCGACATTGGTTCCTGTGTTGATGCTAAGCCTTCCTGCCCAACATCCTTTGAACTGCTGTATCCTGTACTGTTGCCCATGGCTCTAACACTGCTACTGCCACTGCCGCATCTGTACGACAACTCCCTCTGCATTTGTGCTGCTGCTGGTCCTTTCTCCCGACACTGCATCTGCACTGCAACTCCCTCTTCATTTGTGTTGCTAACACACTCATTTCTACTTTAAAAGGGGTTCTTTACCATCCCCATCTTTTCCCTGAAGTAGTCAAATTTTGACTTTCCAAGGGCCTTGGTGAGGATATCTGCCACTTGTTCTCCTGTAGGAGTGTAGCTCAACTGTACAGCTCCTTGTTGGACACAGTATCTAACAAAGTGGCGCCGGATATCAATATGCTTCGACCTATCATGAAACACGGGATTGTCAGAGAGTTTGATGCAACTCTGATTATCGCACATGATCCTGGTTGCCTCCATATTTCTTTTGAATAGGTTCACCAACAGTTTTCTAAGCCATATGGCCTCACACAAAGCTGTGCTTGCTGCCATATATTCTGCCTTAGATGAGCTCAGAGCCATAGACTTCTGTTTCCTACTGCACCAGGAGGTCATTCCTGATCCAATGTTGAAACAATACCTAGGGGTACTTTTCCAATCCACTGAACTTCCTGCCCAATCTGCATTAGTAAATCCACTCAATCTGATATCCTTCCCCTTGGTGTATAAGAGCCCATAATCAATTGTTTCCTGTAAATACTTGAGAACGTGTTTGGCTGTTGCCCAGTGTTGCCTCTTTGGTTCCACCATGCACTGACTGAGGGTGTTGACAGCGTAGCAAATATCTGGCTTGGTATTGACCAGATACATCAGGGACCCTATGAGCTGCCAGTATAGGGTGGGATCGACATCCTTGTCTTCTGGTGCATCAATCTTCTTCCAGTTGGTGATCATTGTGTAGCCATAGGTCTACAGTCTTCCATCCCGAATCTTTTTAGGGTTTCTATAGCATACCTCCCTTGCCCAAGGAAGATTTCTCCTTTTTGTTGCCAAACTTCCAACCCTAGGAAGTGATGCATTCGTCGCAGATCCTTCATATCGAACTCTGTGGCTAGATTCTTCTTGTAGTCCTCAATGAGTCTGGACGATCCTGTCAAAAAGAGATCACCCACATATAATACTAACATAAGCGGCTCGTTCTCTACGACCAGATAGTAGATATTCGGATCTGCATCACTCTTGACAAACCCCATCTTCTGCAAGTAGCCATCTATTCGACCATTCCATGCTCTTAGTGCCTGCTTCAGCCCATACAAGGGTTTCTTCAGTCTGCATACATGAGACTTCTTCTCATGATTTTCAAAGCCCTCTAGTTGTTCAATATATACCTCTTCTTCTATTACCTCGTTCATAAATGTTGTCTTGACATCCATCTTATGGATCTCCCATCCCATCTAGGCTGCAAGAGATATCACGGTCCTAATAGATGTATACCTGGCTACCGGGGCAAAGGTTTCCTCATAGTCAATCCCTTCCTTTTGAGCATACCCCTTAGCCTCAAACCTGGCCTTGTATTTCTCAACACTGCTGTCCACAACATATTTGATCTTATAGATCCATCTCGAACCTACTACAGACCTGTCTTGAGGTCTTGACACCACCTCCCAGATATGGTTCACCATTATGGAGTTATACTCCTCTACCATCGCATCTAGCCAGACCTGATGCTGCGCTGCCTCCTTGAAGCTGGCAAGCTCTCCATCTTGAGCTACTAACACCTGATATTTGTTTGGTTGTTTTCGCTCCCTCTCATTGTTCCTTGGCTCACCAATGAAGTTCTCTGCATCTTGCAGAATCTGATGAAGTTCCCTGCTAGTTCTTCCTCTACCAGCAGGTGCTTCTATTCGCTCCTCCCCCTCACCCTGAGAATCTTCCTGACCCGAGGAAGAATTCTTCACTTCTGTTGCTTGAAGAGGCATGACCAACGGATCCTCTTTCTACTGCTCCTCGGAAGGCATTTTGCGAGATCTTCTGAAAGCTCTGTCCTCCATGAACTTTACATCTCGTCGTACAACTACCTTCCTGCTTCATGGAAGATAGATTCTGTATGCCTTAGCGTTCTCACTATATCCCACCAGATATCCCTTTTTCGCAGTCTGATACAGCGTCTTCCTCTTTTCTTCGGGTATGCGGCAATATGCTAAACTCCCAAATATCCTAAAATCACTGACTTCAGGTGTCTTCCCTGTGAAGACTTTCTCTAGAGTAATCTTGCCCAATTCCCGATGAGGAGTCCTGTTCTAAACATAGACAGCTGTGTTGCATGCTTCTGCCCACAGGAATTTTGGCATATCCCGATCATACATCATGGCCCTAGCTGCTTCTACAATAGTCCTGTTCTTTCTTTCTGTGACCCCATTCTGCTCCGGATTGTAGGGAGCTGTCCACTCTCTTCTGATGCCCTTCTTAGCGCAATAATCAATGAAGTCCTTATCGACATGCTCTCCACCATTATTTGAGCGGAAAACTTTTATTTTCTTCCCAGTCAGATTCTCCATCAGAGCCTTGGAACTGCTTGAATCGACAAAAAACCTCATCCCTAGTTTTCAGAAAATAAATCCAAGTTTTCCTTGAGTGGTCATCAATGAAGGTAAGGAAATACTCGACACCACTGAGAGCTTTGACGGGCATAGGTCCGCAGAAATCTGAGTGTATTAATCCTAGTACACTCTTGGCCTTGTGTTTGCTCCTAGGAAATGTTGCCTTAGCATACTTTCCTAGAGCGCATCCCCTGCATACATGATCTCATTCCGTACTCAGATCCGGAACTCCTATTACAGTGCTCCTGAGAATTCTCAGATCTCCATGGTGCAAGTGACCCATACTTTAGTGACATAATTTGTTCAAGTCCTTGTTCCCATGACTGCCTATTAGTGCCAATGGTGATTCTAGTTGTAATCTATACAACCGATTATTTTGATCCCAATCTGCACTTTCTTTTTCCAGCTTAGGTGTTTGACGTATATCTTTTCCTTGATGAAGTAGACGTCATAGCCCTTGCCTTGTAGTTGTGACACGGAAAGTAAGTTGATCCCCAATGCTGGCACATGCAACACATTTGTGGCATGGAACCGCTCTCCCGATTCTGTTTGAAAAGCTATGGTACCCTTCCCTATTGGAGTACACTTTGCTTATTTCCCATGGTGATCTGAAAGTTCATTTTCTCTTCTCGATTTATGAGAAACACTCCCTGATTCCTGTCATATACCATGAGGCTCTACTATCTATATACCATAGTTCTGATGATGCAACACTAGTCATGCACGACACTTCTTCTTCCAGCTTGGAAGCCAACATAGAGAAATCGAAATCTTTCTCTTGTGCAATCTTCTGATAATCTGCGTGAGTCCCCTAAAGTGGACGCATCTGCATCGTGGTCTCGACCTATAACTGATTTTCCCATTCTGTCTCTGATTACTAGCTCTGATACCATGTGAAAATTTTATCACTGCAGTAACTGATATCTTTTTCTACTTATTTCACCATAGGTTATTCATGAAATCACTTCAATAAACATTAAAATAAATACTGCTGTAGATATAACACCGTAATACAGAAACAAACATATGCACAAGAATCAACACATTGACACAAATATTTTGGATTAATGTCCCCGGAAAAGCCCAATGTGGGAAAACCAAGCAGCAAGGGAGGATTTTATTATTCAACAATTTTCTAGTACAACACGGTGCCAAACTGGCTTATCCACAAATAGACAAATTCTCCGACACTTCTTCTGAACTCAGCGTTAGCCCTGCTGACCTTTGTGTGGCTTGAAACCCTCCGCGTCAGCCTGTTGAGACTTTGCGCAACCTCTCTAGCCTTCTGCTTCATTCCTGCAGCCTCTGTGTGGATGAAGCATGCCCTGCTGGCTCTGCGTAGTCTCTGTTGCCTCTGCGTGGCTCCCTCTGGCCTTGCGTCTGCCTTTTCTACCTCTGCACTGATCTCCCGTCTCTCTGTTCCGTACTTGTTGCCTCCTGACTGCGCACCAGACCACTGGTTCAATATCTCAGCTTACCCCGCTCCAGAAATTAAACTCACTGGTCTCCCTCAGTATATTCTCCAAGTGACCCTCAAGCTTCCTCTTATACTTTTCTTGTTGACAAATCAACGACCGAGATTAAGTCTCTAATTGTTGATTTGGGGCAGCATCAGATGTGCTCTAGCCACGAAATTTGGTGGAGAGGTTGGGGCACATGAGATCTCCAACACCCAGAAGGGGTTTGGGCAGATTTTAAACAAATCAGGAGATATTAAAATAATTAATATTTTTAATGGAGTCCCCAAGTCTAAACATAGGGAAAATGAAATATTAATGTGTATGAATATGAATCTGTGTTAGAGTGGATCCGGCCAGATCTAATCTTAGCCGTTGATTAGGGACTTGATCTCGGCCATTGAGATGTCAACATGAAAAGTATAAGAGGAGGCTTGATGGTCACTTGGAGAGCACACCAGATGATCAATCATTTTATTCTCTAGAGTGGGGTTTGCTAAGAGAGATAGAATCAGTGATTGGGAGAGCAACTGAGGGGCATTGAGTACAGAGGAATAGAGAAGGCAGATATTGTGCTGGGAGAGTAGTGCAACAAACAAGGAGGGTGATGCAGAGCCAACAAGGGTTCACGCAGAGGTAGAGACGTGCTGCGGAGAGCACCAGAGGGGCCAGCGTAGCTGATGCAGAGGCTCCCAAAGCTGACGCAGGGCCTCCTGGGGCTGACACAGGCCAAGAAAGGCTGACGCAGGGCCAGCGTGAGACAGAGAGGGGCTGACGCAGTCCAGATTGGGCAGACGCTGGGGTTGCAGGAGCAGTTTTGTGCCGAGGAACTGCGGGAAGGATTTTCTGGGGTTTCAGCCAAGAGATTTCTCTCAAACTGAGGTATAGCTGCTAAGGAAATTCTTTGTTGGGTAGGCCAGTTTTGGCACCCAGATTGTATTCTGATATTGCTTGATAAGAAAACCCTCAGATAGCTACACCGGTTTTCCCGCATTGGGTTTTTTCGGGGACATTGGTCCAAAAATAATGGTGTCATGTGTCGTGTTTGTTCTTGTTTCTTTTAGTTGCTGATATGTAATATGTTGAGCATGCACTGGTGTTTATTTTTAGTATTTACTTTGTAAAAACTTGTTAAAGAAAAATAACAAGTAGGTAGGAATAAATTAGAAAAAGTGCATGAAATATTTCTAAGTTAAGTAAACTTAGAAACTTCAACATGGATTCAAAGGATGATTGCAGATCACAGGAGGACTAAAAGACATCAACCAACCAGAGCCATGTAGAAAACCCGAGAATTGCATAGAGCGTCAAAGAGGCCAGCGTTGCTGATGCAAAGGGTCAGAGGGTTGACGAAGGGCATCCCAGGGCTGATACAGACCCATCCAGGGTGATGCAGAGGCAGCGTGAGGTAGAGGGGCTGACACGGTTCACAAAGAGGCCGCAGTAACATTGCAGAGTGGAGGTCGTGAGGTACTGTAGTCAAAATAGTACCTGACAGAGCAGGGCCAAAGGAGTTGTTATCGAGGGTTTCTAGCCGAGGAACCTGGATCAGCAGTGCAGTTGCACAAGACGATCAGAGTAGGGGGCATCACGAGAAGCAGTAGAATGATTTCTAGGAGGGAAATCAGGACTTAGAGGGAGTCTAAAAGAGAACTTCCAGACGAGAGGTAGAGACTTAGAGGAGTCCAACAAAGAACTTCCAGGAGGGAAGTAGAGGAGCGTCATGGCACTTCACGGGGTAAGAGACTAGGATAGACTGGACAGAGCATTGAACTTCGTAGTTTGGAAGGCGAGAATCTTATCAGTGCTTGACAGGAGTCGTGTCAAGAACTTCACCTTGAAGGTTATAGCTATCCCAGTCGACCCCAATGATAACGACAAGTACGAGGAGGTGATGGCAAGGGCCAAGTGCATTAATCTTTGATGGGGTCAAGGATCATGTGGTACCACATATAGCTGAGAAGGAAACAACAGTTGAGATGTGGGAGGCTCTCAAGAACCTGTACCAACATACTTCTGTGCAAAGAAGAATGCTGCTCGAGAACTAGATGAGGTCGTATCAGATGAAGAAGGGTCAATCGATTGACTCCTTCCTCGGAGGACTGAATGAGATTCGAGATCAGTTGATTGCTATAGGAGCGACACCAGATTAGGAACTTATGGTAAGGACAACCTAGAATGTTGTCTTAGAAGAGTGGGAAGTGTTTGTCCAGAGCATCCTGGGCAGAGGGACTCTCCTACCTTGGGACGAGATGTGGGCAACTCTATGCTAGGGAGAGATTAGGCGGCAGTCAAAGATAGGTAGCAGCAGCAAAGGGATCAAGGTCAAGCAAGAGGAGGAGGATGTGGCCCTAGCATCTGAGGGAAAGCAGGAGAAGCGAAAGAAGAAAGATCTCTCCAAGATCAAGTGCTTCCACTGTGGGTAGATGGTTCACTATGCGACCCAGTGCCCAAGGAAGAAGAGTAAGGGAGAGTCTTCCGAGACTAAGGCAGCACCGGCACAGGTAGAGAAGGAAGTTTTGACAGACGATGACTGTGCTATGAGTGCACACGCACCACTTGAGCGGGAGTGGGGAGATATCGAGCTGTAGTCAGATGGACTACAGGCGATGAGGGGCAGGATCCTTGAGGTACCCAGCCTCTTGGATTAGACCTTGCTACAGGAGCCTCGACGAGATGTAGCAGGACTGGCTGGGTGGGTAGAGACGGATGCAGATGGAGCGACAGAGAGAGCTACAGTGCAGGAGTCCCGAGACAACGTAGAGCTAGTAGGTTGCAACAATGCAAGAGGCACAAGAGTGTTGCACCAGTGCAGGAAGGTACAACAAGCTGTGCAACGGTGCAAGATGCAGGGAGTTGTTGCAACAATGCAAAGGTCAAAGAGGGAGCACTTGTCAACGACAGAGGGAGCTTCAACATCAGTGGGTGTTTCTAGCCCAATAGGGAGAGGTCAGTTGGGAGATCAGTTACTTACTTCTCAGTGACTGAGTTGTAGTGCAGCAGTGGGCAACACGATGCAACATGATGAGAGGAGGTGCAGTGCAGATGCAGTGCTGGGAGAAAGGACTAGCAGCAACACGGATGTAGGGGGAGCTGTCATACAGATGCAGCAGTGGCAGTGGAATAACCATGGGCAGCAGTACAGGATGCAACAATGCAGAGGATGGTGGGCAGGAAGGCCTAGCATCAGCATAGGTACCGATGCCAGAAGATCAGGGTAATACTCAATGAGGAGTATTGCTAGAGCACAGTCCTTGCTAAGAGGGAGTGTTGATTTGGGGTAGCATAAGATGTGCTCTAGCCACAAAATATGGTGGAGAGGTTGGGGCACATGAGATCTCCAATACCTAGAAAGGGTCTGGGCAGATTCTAAAGAGATCAGGAGATATTAAAATAATTAATATTTTTAATGGAGTCCCTAAGTCTAAACTTAGGGAAAATAAAATATTAATGTGTATAATAGGAACGGTGTTAGAGTGGTCCAAAGACATGAAAGCCAGATCTAATCTTAGTTTTGATTAAGGGCACTTAATTCTTGGTCGTTGAGATGTCACAGGAAAAGTATAGAGAGGAGGCTTGAAGGGTCACTGGAGAGCACACCAGATGATCAAAATCATTCTAGTCTAGAGTGGGTAGGCTTGAGGGCACTTGGAGAGCACACCAGAAGTGATCAATCATTCTATTCTCTAGAGTGGGGTAGGCTTGAGGGTCACTTGGAGAGCACACCAGATGATCAATCATTCTATTCTCTAGAGTGGGGTAGGCTTGAGGGTCACTTGGAGAGCACACCAGATGATCAATCATTCTATTCTCTAGAGTGGGGTTTGCTAAGAGAGATAGAATCAGTGATCGGGAGAGCATCTAAGGGGCATTGAGTACAGAGGAACAAAGAAGACAAAGATTGTGCTAGGAGAGCAGCGTAGCAGCCAAGGAGGGCGACACAAAGTTTTACTTGTAAATGGGTTTTGAGTCCCGAGACGTATGATTGAATTAGACGAGATTCTGATAACCCAGGTACTCGTGTTACTAAGGTTTCCTATTATTGAGTGTATTCGTCCACACTTCCTTTTTGTTGTAATTTGATGAGTTTTGAAAAGAACTCTTCTTCCTTTACACCTTGGAATCCTTTAAAGAATGCATCCTTAAATTTTCTCCAACTAATGACATGTGTTGTCTTTTTCCACCACATATACCAATTATATGCTTCCCCTTCCATTTTAATGGATGCGTGCCTGAGCTTTTCGTCATCATCATTGATGTCATATATCTCAAAGTATTCTTCTGCTTTATTTATCCATGCAACATTGTTTTTTTTGTTTCCATCGAATTTAGGCATCTCGACTTTTGCCCTTCGCTGGTATGTCGCTAATGGTTGAACGAAAAAGGGGTGTTGATTGGTAAAGGTATCCTTGAGTTGCTTGTTTGTAAGAGTCGCGTTACTCATTTCTTGGTGGGGTGTCACTGCTTTTTTTTGGGGATTCAACTTTTTCATGAGAGTCTGTTGATTTCGTTGAATCTGATGAGTTGTGCTCTTGATTTTCTTCATCTTCTTCTTGTAGTTGTGCGGGTGTATAATTCATCTTTTTACACAGAAGTTTCAGCAATTTTAAGGTCTCTTTGTGATCTACTTCTGATTGGACACGGTGATTTTCCATCTTTATTTCTATTTGATTCGTCGTATCCTAAAGATTTTTGATATTGTCAGCCTGCCCCTTAAGCTTGATTTGGAAATCATCTAATCTTTTATTGACCTCATCGTTGTTTTTATTTATCTTATGCTCCGTGTCAACCAATTTTTTTTGGAAATCCGCCATTGTCATTGTTGACATTGAGCGAGTTTGTGGGGGCGTGTATTTATCTGCCAGCTTAATTTTTTTAATTAATTAATTAATAAATTAAATAAAATTTATAATTATATTATAATAGATTAAAGATATGTATAATATATATATATATATATAAAAATATATATATATAATATATAAGATATATAAAATAATGTTATATATAAATTAATGTATAAATAATATAATATATTACTATCCCGAACAATCACGTTGACTGATGGAACCCTTCGATAACTCAAGAAATTTTGATTTAATGATTTTTTTTCATTAATTCCAGTAATAACCAAAGGTTGCTTTGTATCCCACTACTTGAGGTTCTTCAAGATATTAAAACATTTAAGTCTAATACTTGGACCAGAAATGTCACAACTTATGACTACTTACGACTATTCTTGTCTTATACGGATTTTGCAACCTAGATTACCAATTCTTTGGTGGAGATGGTTGTGAAACGGTGGTAGACAGAGGTAGACGACGGGAGCGGACGTAACGCTGAACAGGCAGAGTAGGGGATAAATCAATGGCTCTGATGGATATGCGGATTGTGGCAGCTACAATTGCTGTCAAACGACTATTCCAGCGGCTGTGATAGCGTTGTCGGACGACAAATTTTGTTTCAGCCAAGCAGCAGTAAGACGAGAAATAGTAGCAGAGGTTATGGCGGCAGTTTTCCAAAGAAGTAACAATTGTGAAGGCGGCTATGTTGGTGCTAGATAGTTGCAGCGAGAGCTGTCCAGGCGGCAAGTGCGTAAACAGGGTGTTGGTAGTGAGTATGGCAGGGGAAGGTAAGTACAGTGATAGCAGTGGGCAGAATAGTGATACGCATAGTGACAACAGTGGATGGATGCGTGAAACTAGCAATGGATGGATGCATGAAACTAGCACAGGCGAGAGGATTCGACCGCTCTGATACCAATGAAGTGAAAACTTCTAGATGCATAGAGAAATATATATATAATATATAATATATATTATATAATATATATATTAATAATTAATTCACAGATGATGATTGTTGACAATGGACGTTCCTGGCTTATACACCGCCATGGGCACCCTTTGGGGAAAGGGCATGATCTCATGATCGTGCCCTTTCGTCTAATTAACCTAAATTTAAATAATAAACCTAAAATTAAATACTAAATAATTTTTTACATAACATTCTTTTCTTAGCATGAGAAAAAAAGGCAGCAAGAGGACCTCTAGGCATGGGCATTTCTTGCTCTTCTATCCTTGTTTCTTCTTGAACGCATCTTTCCATTAATTCCTCGAAACCAGGAATTACATTATTGTTGAGAAGAGTAGTCCTGAACACGTACCATTCGGATGGTACTCCTCCAAAAGTCGTGAGTGCCATTTCTCTATCAGTAATAATCTCCCAAGGTTGCACGAAACGGGGAAACGGGTACGAGTTTTTGAAACGGGCATGGGTACGAAACGCGACCTCCCCAAATTTTGGGAACGGGGAAGCGCGAATATATATATATATATATATATGTGTGTGTGTGCAATCATAAAGCATACATGATACATTATAATTTATTACATTTAAACATTATGATTAAATTTACATCACATTTACTCATGAATGATAACATAATGAAAATAAAAATATTGGAATATCCAAAAGCAACCTTTATTATATATCCTTATCTCAAAATCAACCTTTATTTATATTAATATATGAGTCTGCAAGTACAATAAAGACTATAAGGCTGCAAGAACTATAGAGACAAAAGACTAATCCTCATTATCACAATCCTCATCAAAAATAGAAGCAGTACAATGCTCAACAGTGTATGGTGGTGCTGAAGAAGATGATGGGCCAATTCCACTCCCGGACTCGACCTCAATATTCAGGGCAACAAGAGAGAGATCCAAATCAGGGTTTTCTGCATCTACATCCCATTCTTTAAAAGGACCACTGCTGTATTCTGGACCCCTACGAGATGCAAGGCGAAGGTTGGAGTGCACATAAACAAGATCCTCTGCCTTCTGTGAGCCCAGCCTATTGCGCTTCACAGAATGAATAAAACCATAAGTGCTCCAATTCCTTTCTGCTGATGAAGAGCTTGCCACTTGTGAAAGAATACGAATGGCAAGGTTTTGCAAATGTACACCATTTGCTTCATGACAAATCCACCACCTAACTGGATTCATGGTGCTTCTCTCCTCCAAAGCTGATATATCTGCATAATCATCTATTCCTGCAGCAAAACTGGCAAATTCTTCCTTTATCTCCCTGTGTAGATGAGAAGGAAACATTCTCATAAGGGCTTTTTTCACCCCATTAGCCACCTCTCTATCCTTATGGG
>APFE031412338.1:81826-97129 GCA_000404065.3 Pinus taeda | reverse complement strand
CTTTGAGCAATAAGCTCCTCATCATAAAATTTGGGGTTCAAAGCATGTGCTAAAGTGTGCAATGGAGTGTTGAAATTGTTCCACCTATCAACAATGATTTTCTTGACTAAACTAGCAAAATGATCATCAACAAACAAAAGTTGTGGAGACTCTTGTAAAATGATTTCCATAGTTTTCTCAACCATGGAATCCACTCTGAAGAAGCTCAAATGCAGGGGTTGTGAACTTTAGCAAGAAATCTACCTTGCTCCACCAATCCTCATCAAGGCACAATCTACGCACCATATATCCCCGCTCTGAATCTGCTTGTCTCCACTCAATCCAAAGTTGAATCACCACCATAGAAACTAATGCATGCTTAACCTCAACAAGGTGGCGCAACATCAAGAAGTTTGAGGCATATCTTGTCTCAACAACTTTTAACAACTCGAATTTGGAGTACTCTTGAAAGATGGCCTGAGATTGGTGGTGGTTGGTGATGAATTTGACACTCCCTCGCTTCCCTTGTGAGTTCCTTTATCTAGGAAACTTTGTTGTCGATCTCCTCTAAGATCAGATTCAGATTATGGACAATGCATGGTGTCCAAAAGATGTGGTCATACCTCCCCTCAATAATTAAACCTGCAGCTTTGCAAATTGGTGCATTATCCGTGATAACTTGCACCACTTTGTTAGGCCCTATTTGTTCAATAGCTTTTATAATAACATAAACAATAAATTGTGCATCTTTTACCTCTCCTGAGCAGTCTTCCGCCTTGATAAACATTGCTCCTTTGGGGGAAGTGGCAATGATATTTATCAATGGTCTACGCCTTGTATCTATCCATCCATCTGAGACTATGGTAACCCCAGAGCTATTGTAGGAAGAACGAATTGGTGATTAAATATCCTCCACAAGCTCCTTCTCATTTTTGAGAAGCTGAGTTTTGACTTTCTCATAGTTGGGCCCCTTGTACCCTTGAGGAGCTTTGTTAATTGCCCTTATCAAATCTTGCCAGTAAGGAGAGCAAACAACATTGAATAGGATACCACATGCATAAATGCACCTAGCCACTCTGGAATCAGTTTCTTCTCTTGCTTGCACATTCACCAATATAGCAATTCTGCTATCCTGAACTGAAGGGGATGTCCCTCTGGTACTTTTGGGTGCTGGTTGTTCATGTTGTTGAGTGGCACTGACTCTCCTCTTTCTTGCTTCAACTACAATCCTTGGCTCAATGTTAGATGGAGCTTGAGGAGTAGCTTGAGTAAGCTCATCATGCGTTCTCTTAATAGCATCTGCCTCATCTTGCTCTCTTTGATATGCCCTCTTTGCCAATGGATCTAATGTTTTTGTGCAACCCATAATCCCCTATCCACCTCCATGCAAAAGACGTGCCTTCACTCTTGGGTAGGAGCCCTTGTACGAATTATTGCAAAGATTACATCACCATTCCCATGAGCCACCACCTGCACATTTTTGAAGCTTCGTTACATGCCTCCAAAGAGGATAATATTCAACCCTTGGGTTGGCCCTAGGGCTTGAACTTTAGCTGCACTTTGGTTGGAAGCCATTGCTGCAAAAATAAATTAAAAAAACAAATCTGTAAATAAAAAACGTTTTTCATATTTTTGGCAGCATAAACCCTAGAAAAATTGAAGAAATAGTAGGAAAAAACTAAGAAAATGAATGTTGCTTACCTAAATTAATTTTCTGTAGCTGAAGCTACCCCAAAATGCCAGAAAATACGAGAAATATGGCTGCAGCTGAGCCAAAAAGCCAAGAATGTCATAGCCAGAAACTCTGCACTCCAAATCTGCTACTGAAATCTCCTTCTCTTGCTACTGAAATTTCTTGCTCTTGCTGCTGAAATCTACTTTGCTCACCGTTGAAAACACCCTAGCTGAAACCACTACTCTCTTCCTCTCTTCCCGTTTGCTAAAATCGCTAGTCTCCAAGAGAAACGACTTGTTGAATTGTGTGATGAGAGAATGAGACAAAGGTCACTTGTATAACTTGAGAGAGGCATCTAGAAGCAACTAGGAGGCATTTTAATAGCCCAATTAAAAATTAGAAGACAATAATAAAAAATAAATAAAAAAAAAGTCAACCTACGTGTGGAAACGTCGCCTTACGTCCCAAAAACACGTTTTCAGCCGTACTGGCCACGTTTCTGCCTCGAGAAACGTGCCAGTACGGCCGAAAACGCGTTTCTGGGCTGTATCGTACACGTTTCTGCGTTTCAGTTTCGTTTCCGTACGGAAACTCCTCCTTTGCCCACGTTTTTTGCAGCTTAGTAATCTCCCCAATAGATACGAGATCGTTCCTAATCTCGGTGATTCTTAAGAAGTATGCTTGCATACTCTCATCTTTGCCCTTCTTAATTTCCTTCAGCTTATTTCTAAGAAACAAGACTTGATTTGCATCATTAATTATAAATAAATTCATTAGTCTATCGTAGATTTCCTTGGAGGTGTTCAGGTTGGAGATGTAGGCCACCAAGCGCTTGTCGATAGAGTCCCAGATGGTCTTCTTTGTTTTGACTTCGCCGATTTTCCATTTGTTCCTGCAAGCAACGAGTGCACTTGATGGCGGCTCAACAATATTGCCTCTCACATGGTCCAACAGTCTTGATCTTGTAAGGTTAGATCGAGAGACATCTTCCATCCGTGATAGTCAACTTTCTCATGGAGCTTGTCTTCGGCAGGGAAGAGTGTTGAGGACCCCATAGTTCTTTTAGGATAGCCTTTCCAATCTTCTCTTCGGTGATTGCTCTTGCTCTTGCTCTTGCTCGGGCTTTGTCTTCACCTCAGCTCTGATACCATGTTAAGCTATGGTATGTTCTATGCTTAGAGAAGTTTACTTCTTTTTCTTATTATTATCCACAGATTAGCAATCACATGTACATTAAGTAAAGTGCAAATAGAACATTAAATGATAGACAGAAAACAAGCCAAGATAAGAGACACAAGATGTGGTGGCTAGCCAGGGACAAACCCCAATATGGGGAAACCCTTTGATCAAATCTTCTTTTATCTTCATTAATTCAGCAGAGAGAAATAGTACATAAATTTGATTTACATCAGCAACAACAAACCCTAGATCAACCCTCAACTAGGGCAGACAATATCTCGCAAACCAATTGTCGGATCGGCTTGATTCCTTCACCAAAAATGCGGCCTTCTGAGGAGAGTCAGTTCCACCTACAGCGCAGTTCTGAGAGAGTCTGGGCTTCTGAGCCTACATGAGTTGCTGGTCGGCTTGATAATTATTCCATAATCAAAATAAATTAATATCTCCATAAATACTTACCAGAATCGGATGATATTTAGATCAATCCTACACCTCTCAACGAGAGGAATCTAATAAAAATATTATTAGCCATGAATAAGATGACCTATATGGAGTTTGGCCCTAGTTGACAATTTTAACATGGTGAGCTGGGTAGGGTGACGCAGTCCCTATCAGAGTGATGCAAAGCAGTGGACGCTGCAATTGTTGCTGTGGGATTGTTCATCTGGTGATTAATCAGCTGGAATATTTGTCTCCGAGGAGAGGTACTGTTAGATGATCCAAAAATACAATATTATCATAGGTTATAAAATGGGAATAAAATAATTATTAATTTAAGATATTAAATTAATAATTATTATTCTAGAATGTTTAATTATTTAATGAAGATATTTAGAATTAGTGTATTGTTGTAACAAGATATGACTCTCCAAAAGTGTCGTATCTTAGGATCTATTTTAGGAGATTTGTTAGCTAGATGGTTTGAATAGCATTTATTGTAAATGGACACTTGTTATTTAATAAGTGATCCATAATTAGAGGTAGCTAGGACATTGAGCTTATAAATAGCTCATTGCAAGAGTGTTTGGTTATTCGGGTGTAAACTCTTGCAAAATCAAATATGTAATTATTATTATTATTATTATTTATTATTATTTTTATTTTATTTTATTGTTTATTTATTTAATTTTATTTTATTTATTATTTATTGATTTATTTTATTTTTATTTTTTATTTTATTTTTATTTTATTTTATTTTTTAAGTTTATTTTTATTTATTTATTTATTTATTATTATTTATTTATTTTATATTTATATTTATTTATTTATATTTATTTATTTATTTTCTGATTAATAAAATTACGTGTTTGAGGACACTTCTGCCATTATTGTGGTATCAGAGCTCCAGTAATGTTGCAGTGGATGTGAAGAGGAGATTCCAACTCTACAAGTTGTGGAAAACTCCATTGAACTTCTTAGCATATGATTGGTATGGAATTTGTCCAGTTTTGTGTTTTAAAAGAACATAAATTTTATTATTGATTTTAGATTTGTAAATTCTAAAATCATTTTTTATTGTTAAAAAAAAAAATGCAAAATCTGTGTGACTTTTCTGCAAAATCTGTATGGCTATTGTGATGCAATGATGTGGATTTGCATCTATTGAGTGATGGTGCCAGCGTCAGCGATTTGATCCATGAAACAGAGGTGTGTTTGCACAAAACTTGTGCCAGTATAGTGAACTTGATCCACGAAACAGAGGTGTGTTTGCGCGAAAGAAAGATTGCATTTACGAAGGCGAAATCCGGCGGAGAACAATCGTATTTAGTCGATCATAGATTTAGTCATTCTTTGGAGAATTTATGTTGTTATTTAGTGGCAAAGCCTTATTTCCAAGCGCTTTCATATTATTTTCTTCGTATTCTTGTTAACCACGCTTGCCAGTCTTCTCATTCAGGACAAATCACAGTCTACAGATAACGTCAACAAGTATTCAAGAAGATCTGTCCGACAACATAGAAATGCTGGTATTTGAATGATATCTGCAATTCTGCCAACAGGCTTACACTGATAAGCTTCATGGACATCTGTTACAATCGGTAATTCAAAAGTGGTCTTAACCCTTTCCAATATCTTCAACCCTTCTTGGATGGGAACCCAAGGTCTCTCTACGTGAAGGCCTACCGTGTATGGCTGAAGATTTCCTCATTCCTGGATGTTGAAAAATGAAAGGATTCTAAGGCGGAAAGGTTTTGTTTTTTTTTACCGCTCTTCAAACCTTCTTCGAGCACAAGGCCACGAAATGACTTTGCTGAAGTTTGATTGGCTTTGTCAAAGCTCGACTTGAAAACTTATTGCAAACCAAGTTTTTCTGCTATAGATTTAATCTGTCTAGCCATTTTGAGAACGTGCTTCTCTGATTCGAAACGACACCAACTGTATCTTGCTTGTCTCATTTTTCGATAATAAGCTTCATGGCATTTTTGCTTGCCCTGGATTGCATTTTTCTATATAATTCTCTATTTTATTTGTTGAGAATGTATCAACCATCAGTGGAACTTCAAGCCTGTAAAATAATATGAATCTACTCTCAGCGTTTTTCTGTATAATTCTCTATCATATTTGTTGAGAACGCATCGACCATTAGTGGAACTTCCAGCCTGTAAAGTAATATGAATCTACTCTTAAAGTCAACCTCCCTAGCGTGAAGCACTCAACATGAAGCCAGAGTGAAGCACTCAGCGTAAAGCCAGAGTGAAGCACCAACAAGAAGCCAGCGTGAGCCAGCCTGCCAGCAACAAGCCAGCATGAGCCAGCCTGCTAGCAACAAGCCAGCGTGCCAGCAATAAGAAATATTTTTTTTAATTTTGTAATGTTAATGGAGTGATAAGGATTTTTTCTGTTGTTTGTAATTTTGTAAATTTTTGGAGTAATAAGGGGATTTTAATTGTAATTTTTAAAGGGGATTAGTGTAACTCAAATTAATTTTACTTTGAGGGGGGGTAACTTTTTTTTTACCAAGTTTTGCAAGAGCATCGTTGTAAAAGTCAAATTTTGAAAGTTACCTTGTAATTGAGAAATTGTCTAGAGCCAAGTGCAAAGCTCAATGATTTTTCTCCTGCTTCAACGACTATACGAGGGTCAAGGCCAAGCCCCGATAGATCGTGTTTTTTTTGCGTGGTGTGTTGCGTGTTGTGTTGCCCATCTTGACATTTTTTTGATTCTTGGTGCGAAGCTTCAACGCTACAATGTCAAAGTTGATTAATTTGTTTTCTGATTCCGACAAACTTGAAGGCACAAAATCTTATAAAACATGCCACCGTCTCATCGAAAGCACTCTCATTTACAATGAATTATGGCAGGGTATATGTGATGGAGATATTAAGTCGAATAAACCCACAGATGCAGCTGCAAGCAAAATGGGAAGTTAAGAATGCCAAAGCCTTAGCTCTTATTAAATCTTCTGTGAATGATGAAATGTATGTCCATATAGAAAATGCTACAGATGCATGGTATGCTTTGAAAACTTTTAAAGACCTCTTTGATATTCAGCCTGAATCAAAGAAAGTTGATCTACAATTAAAATTGTTACAACAAAAATTGACTGAAGGAGGTGATGTTCTTGAATATATCTCAAGACTTAAGAATATTAGGCAGGAAATCATTAATGTTGGTTTTCCAGAAATAGATGATAGTTTATGGTAACAATTGTAATTGCTGGACTTCCTTCGCATTTTTTGGAGACTCTACAATTAACTGGGAAATTAGAGAAACTAAAGTTTGATGAGCTCTGTGAAATGTTGACCCAACATGATAAAACCTTTGGGAAGAAGAAGAAAGTTGGTGAAAATATTTTTCTCACAGAGGCCAGCACTAGTAAATCATCAGCAGACAGTTCTCGAGGCAAAGGCAGAGGGAATTAGAATCAAGCAGCACATAATGTACAAAGTCGAGGTCGAAGCCAAAGCAGAGCAAACAACTTTAACAGAGGCAACAGTTCAGGAAGGAATAATTTTCAAGGTAGAGGAAACAACCAAGGAAGAGGCAATTTTCAAGGACAAGGAAATAATAATCAAGGTAGAGGACAATCTCAACATAGAAGTCAAAGCAGAGGCAGAGGACAATTTTCAGGAAGAGGAAGAGACTTAAGTCAAATTGTGTGTCGAAGATGTAACAAAGTTGGCCATTATGCTGAAGATTGTCGAACATCTCTTAATAAAATTCCCAAGTTTCAGCAGCATTCAACGCAATTTGCAAATGATCAAGATGATGATAACTCAGAATATGTTTTTACTTCCTCGCCAACTCACAATTTTCATCGCATCTTAGAAGTGATTATGAAGATGCCTGGATCTTGGATTCAAGGGCAACTCATCACATGATTTATCGACGTGATTTTTTTTGGAATTTTCAATATTGCCAACTTAATTCCATTTTTCTTGCTGATGATACAAAACATACTCCTTATGGAAAAGGAGCAGTTAAAGTTTTTCTCCTTGGCATTGGAGAAAAAATGATACAAACCAAGTTTTAAGAAAAAATTGCTCTCTTTAGTCACGATTCGACAAGCAGGACATCAGGTGATTATGGAAGATTGTTTAGTCAAAATTAATTCAGTCAAATAGAACTTGAAAACTGTCATGACAGGTTATGAAGACGGAAAACTGTTACGGATGAAAGGGATAGTTATTCCAAGGCATTCTGATTTTGCAGGGGCAGTGATTACAGGTATTTCACCTGTAAGACTATGGCATGTAAGATATGGACATTTAAATTTTGAGAGTCTTTCTCAATTGCAGAAACAAGGAATGGTTAAAGGACTTCCCACTTTCAAAAGGGAAAATGCAAAATGTGAAGCTTGCATTTATGGCAAACAAAGTCAAGAAAGTTTTCCAACAAGTTCATGGCGTGCAAACAGGTGGCTCCAACTAGTTCACAGTGATGTTTGTGGACCACTACAAACTTCATTTGGTGGTTGCAAATATTTCTTACTATTCATTGATGATTTCAGCAGAATGACTTGGGTTTACTTCTTGAAGAACAAGTTAGAAGCATTTGAAAAGTTTAAAATTTTTTGCCAACTTGTTGAAAATGAAGTCAAAGAAAAGATAGGTACTCTTAAGATGGATAATGGGGGATAATTCACTTCAAATTCAAAACTTATTGCAGTGAAAATGGCATAAGACGATATCTTACTAATGTTTACACTCCACAACAAAATGGAGTAGTTGAAAGAATGAATGGCACCTTGTTAGGAATGGCGAGATCCATGTTAACTTTCAAGAGGTTAAGCCCAACATATTGGGAAAAATCAATACATACAACTGTCTACTTAAGAAACAGATGTGCAATTGCTTCTTTAGACGGAATGACACCTTATGAAGCTTGTTATGAAGCTTGGTTTGGTTTCAAACCTTGAGTTAAACATCTTAGAGTTTTTGGATCAGTATGTTATGCCTTAGTTCCGAAAGAAAAATGAACTAAGTTTGACTCAAGAAGTTTAAAATGCACAATGATTGGCTATTCTGATGAGAAGAAAGGGTATCGTCTTTTGACCAATGGAAAATTCATTGTGAGCAGGGATGTCATTTTTGATGAAACTGAGAGTAAGAGTGTTGAAGAAATCGAAAATCTTCTTCACAAGTTAGAAACTAAGGGAAGTAAAAGAAATGGAAAAATGCAAAGTCAACCAACTTCACCAAATTGGTATGAACTTGATTTTCCTTCCTCTGAAGATGAGTCATCCAGTCCATCTACATCAACAACATCATCTGGGTCTTCTAGCAGTTCATCCGCATCTCCAAGCAACATCAGTTCTTCTGATAGTGATTCTCCAGACTCTTCACCTGAACAAAGAACATCGGTCTATATTAATCCTCTTTACAATGATGGAGACTTTAGCGAAGCGCAAACAAGTGAGCACCAACTACCGAAATGGGCAGTTCCACTTTTGAAAGATGTAAAGCCTAATGAGTAGAATAAAACAGGCACCAGAAGGACACAAAAGTGAAGGCAATTTTTCCTTGTTAGCAAATGATTTTACTGAACCTTCCACATACAAAGAAGCAGTAAAACATAAAGAATGGCAAAAGGCTATGGTTGAAGAATATCAAGCAGTAATTGATAACAGCACTTGGAAACTTGTTGATTGTCCATCAAATGTTAAAGCCATAGGATGCAAATGGGTTTACAGAATTAAGTATAATCAAAAGGGAGAACTCGAAAAGTATAAAGCACGACTTGTCGCAAAAGGTTTTGCGTAGCAGGAAGGCATTGATTATGAGGAAACTTTTGCTCCTACCGCTAAATGGAACACCTTTCGATTAACACTTGCATTGGCTGCTCAGAAAGGATGGAAAGTTCATCAAATGGATGTGAAAAGTGCCTTTCTCAACAGGGATTTACAGGAGGAAGTGTATATGACCCAACTGCCAGGTTTTGAAATTGAAGGACAAGAACATAAAGTCTGCAAATTGATCAAGGCTTTATATGGATTAAAACAAGCTCCCCGAGCTTGGTATGCAAAGATGGATGAATACCTTAAGAAAGTTGGTTTTCAACGAAGTGAATCTGACGATAGTTTGTATGTACAACAACAGGGAAAATATCTGGTAATTCTTGTTATGTATGTAGATGATTTGATCATCACTGGCAACCATGATGATCATATTGGACAGGTGAAAAAGGAATTACATGCCGGTTTTAAGATGACAGATTTGGGATTACTTCCACTACTATCTTGGAGTTGAAGTCTTCCAACGTCCACATCATATTTTCATTTCTCAAAGTAAGTATGCAGCAGAGGTTCTTCAGCGATTTGGCATGCAGGATTGCAAGCCCGTTCTCACCCCCTTGGAGCAAAACTTGAAACTTTCAAAATTTGAAGGGGGAAAAAGGTGGATAGTACAACTTACAGACAGTTGATTGGCAACTTGATTTATTTGAAAAATACTCGTCTTGATCTATCTTATGCAGTCAGTATTCTTTCATGTTTTATGCAGGAACCACGCGACAGCCACTGGAATGCAGCCAAAAGAGTTCTTCGATATATCCAAGGAACAAAAGATTTTGGTCTTCTTTACACAAAGACTAAAATTTTTGTACTTGGTGGATATTCTGATGCCGACTTTGCTGGGAGTATTGATGATCGAGCATCAACATCAGGTTATTTAATGAACATGGGGTCAGCAGCAGTATCTTGGAGTTGTAAGAAACAAGCTACAGTGGTCACTTCTTCCGCAGAAGCAGAGTACATTTCAGCATGGGAAGCAGCATGTGAAATTGTTTGGCTTCGCCGAATTTTGCAGGACTTGGGCATTTCTCAGGTAGAAGCGACATCATTATTCATTGATAGCCAGTCAGCCATCAAACTTGCCAAGAACCCAGTTTTTCATTCAAAGACAAAGCATGTGGACACCAAGTATCATCATATCAGATCTCTCATTGCTAAAGATGTCCTCAAGCCAGTTTATTGTCCTTCCAAAGATTAGATCTCTGACATTTTCACAAAACCACTTGGCAGAATAAAATTTACTAAGTTCAGGGATGAACTTGGTATCTGTTGTAATGTATCTTTGGATCATAGGGGGGATGTTAGATGATCCAAAAATACAATATTATCATAGGTTATAAAATTGGAATAAAATAATTATTAATTTAAGATATTAAATTAATAATTATTATTCTAGAATGTTTAATTATTTGATGAAGACATTTAGAATTAGTGTATTGTTGTAACATGATATGACTCTCCAAAAGTGTCGTATCTTAGGGTCTATTTTAGGATATTTGTTAGCTAGATGGTTTGAATAACATTTATTGTAAATGGACACTTGTTATTTAATAAGTGATCCATAATTAGAGGTAGTTAGGACATTGAGCTTATAAATAGCTCATTGCAAGAGTGTTTGGTTGTTCGGGTGTAAACTCTTGCAAAATCAAATATGTAATTATTATTATTATTTTTTGTTTTCTGATTAATAAAATTACGTGTTTGAGGACACTTCTGCCATTAGGTACTACTATCGAGGGCATTCTCTGTTGGGTAAGCCATTTATAGCACTCTAGTTGTATTCTGAAAATTGCATAATAATAAAACCCTCTGAATGGCTGAACCGGTTTTCCCACATTGGATTTTTCCAGGGACATTGGTCCAAAAATAACGGTGTCACTTGTGTGCTTGTTTTCTTTCAGTTGATGATCTGTAGATGTTGATATTGTGCTTGTCTTTATTTTCAGTATTTACATGGTAAATAACTTGTTAAATAATTAAACAAGTAGGTGAATTAAACCAAATAGTACAGGAAGAATTTCTAGCGGGTTAGACTTAGAAATTCCAAGATGGTATCAGAGCGTCGTTTCAGATCACAGGATAACTGAAGGCATTAGCTAGCTGAGCAGTAGCAACAGATTCAACTTTTCCGAGTGACAGAGCTGATCCATGCAGAAGGCAATAGAGGAAGGAGTGACACAGAGCGACTGTGTCATCATTCTGGGCCAGAGAGAGGCAACAGAGAGGCTAAGGGAGCAGAATCAGGGTAACATAGAGCCGCAGAGTTCAAGAGGGCTGATGCAGTTGGCTAGGGAAGCTGATTTGCCGATGTCGGGATTGCACAGAGCCATGTGGCTCAATCCTTCAGTTGTTGGGGTAATTTGCAGAGCGAAGCTGGTGGGGTAGTCAAAACAGTACCTAATTGGGCAAGACCAAGGAGGAGGGATTTCCAGAAGGAAAATAGAGACTCAGAGGGAGTCGAACTGAGAAATTCCAGACGGGAAGTTGAGAGACTCAGTAGGAGTTGAATAGAGGACTTCTAGGAGGGAAGTAGAGAGACTCGGAGGAGTCGGAAGAAGAGCAACATAATGGCCGTGAATGGACTGAGAGATCAGGATAGGTTGGATGGAGCATCCAACTTCGTGGTATGGAAGGCCAGGATCTTGTTCATTCTAGATAGATATCGCATGAAGGACTTTGCCTTGAAAACAATAGCGATCCTAGTTGACCTAGCTGAAAATGAGAAGTACGAGGAGGCAATGGCCAGGGCGAAGTGCATCATCCTTCATGGGGTCAAGGATCATGTGGTGCTGCATATTGCCGAGGACACGACAAATGAGATGTGGGATGCCCTGAAGAAATTGTACTAGCATACTTCCGTGCAAAGGAAGATGTTACTTGAGAATCAACTCCAACCATACAAAATGCAGAAGGGAGAGCAAATAGATGTGTTCCTCGAACGCTTGAAGGAGATCCGTGACCAGTTAACTTCCATAGGGGTCACGTCGGATTAGGAATTAATGGTAAGGACCGCATTGAACATAGTCTCAGAGGATTGGGAGGTATTTGTCTAGAGCAAACTCGGCAGGTTGAACCTTCCAGATTGGGAGGAACTGTGGGTGGCTCTTCGTCAAGAAGAGATCAGATTGGTGACCAAGGTGGGGAGTAGCGAAAAGGGGTTAGAATCAAGAAGGAGGAAGAAGAGGATGCGACTCTAGCATCTGTGGGAAAGCAGGAGAAGAGAAAGAAGAAGGACCTCTCCAAGGTCAAATGCTTCCATTGTGGGGAACTGGGTCATTTTGTGAACCAGTGTCTTAGGAAGAAGAGTAAAGGAGAGGCTTCTGAGACCAAGGCAGCGCCAGCGAGGGTGAAGAAAGAAGTCGAGGAGGATGACAATTGTGCCATGAGTGCTGATGTGCCACTTGAGAAGAAGTGGGGAGACATCGAGCTGTAGTCAGACGGACTATAGGCTATGATGGGTAGGATCCTTAAGGTACCCAACCTCTTGGATTATACCTTGCTATGGGAGCCCTAAAGAGGAGTAGCAGGACTGGTGGATGCAGGTAGAGACGGATGTGGATGAAGTGGCAGAGAGTGCTACATTATAGGAGTCCCCGGATAGCGCGAGGCTAGCAAGCTGCAACAGTGCGAGAGGTACGAGAGTGTTGCACCAGTGTAGGATGGCACAGAGAGGTGTGCAATGGTGCAAGATGCAAGGAGTTGTTGCAACAACGCAAAAGTCAGTAGAGGGGGCACTTGTTAGTGGCAGAGGGAGCTTCAACATCAGGAGTGTCTGTAGCCTGACAGGGATGTCAGAGTTGGGTGGATCAGTTACTTACTTCTCAGTAACTGAGTTGCAGTGCAGTAGCACGATGTAGCGTGATAAGAGGGGATGTAGTGCAGATGCAATGCTGGGAAGATGGACCAACAACAACACGGATGTAGAGGGAGCTGCCGTACGAATGCAGCAGTGGCAGTGGCAAGGCCATGGGCACCAGTACAGGATGCAGCAGTGTAGAGGATGTTGGGCGGGAAGGCCTAGCATCAACACAGGGACCAATGCTAGATAATCAGGGTGATGCTCAGTGAGGAGTATTACTAGAGCACAATCCTCACTAAGAGGGAGTGTTGATTTGGGGTAGCATCGGATGTGCTCTAGCCATGAAAATTGGTGGAGAGGCTAAAGCACATGAGATCTCGAAGACCCAAAAATGGTTTGGGCAGATTTTAACCAGTTTGGGAGGTATTAAAATAATTAATATTTTTATTGGAGTTCCTATGTCTAAACTTAGGAGAAATAAAATATCAATGGGTATTAATATATAAATGGGTTAGAAGGTTCCAAAAGTCATGGATCAAGCCAAATCTAATCTTACTCGTTGATTAGAGATTTTATCTCGACCGTTGATGGACCAACGAGAAAAGTATAAGAGGAGGCTTGAGGGTCAGCTGGAGAACACACTAGAGTGATCAGTCATTCTATTCTCTAGAGCGAGGTTTGCTAAGAGAGATAGAATCAACAATCAGCGGTGAGGCGCAGTGAATACATAGTAGAGAGACAACGCAGAGCCCAGAGAGGTTGACGCAGAGGTAGTTGGGTGCTACGCAGAGGCAGCCAAGGGCTGTGCAGAGCCAACAGAGGCCAGCGTGTGAGACGCAGAGGGTCTAGGGGATGACACAGAGGCTAGCAGGGCTGACGTAGGCCCAAGAGGTAGCGCTGGAAGGATTTCGTGGGACAGATTGGGTGCCGGTGAGCTGGTTAGAGTGACACAGTCCCTATCAGAGTTATACAGAGCAGTGGGAGCTGCAATTGTTTTTGTCGGATTGTTCATCCGGTGATTAATCAGCCAGAATATCTCTCTTTGAGGAGAGGTACTACTGCCGAGGGCATTCTTTGTTGGGTGAGCCATTTCTGGCACCCTAGTTGCATTCTGAAAACTGCATAATAATAAAATCCTCTGAATTCCTGCACCGGCTTTCCCGCATTGGGTTTTTCCGGGGACATTGGTCCAAAAATAACAATGTCACTTGTGTGCTTGTTTTCCTTTAGTTGGGATCTGTAGATGTTGATACTGTACTTGTGTTTATTTTCAGTATTTACCTGGTAAATAACTTGTTAAGTAATTAAACAAGTAGGTGAATTAAACCAGATAGTACAGGAAGAATTTCTAACGGGTTAGAAGAAATTCCAACACCCCTCCTTGAACCTAAGAGTTGAACGCATTCTCATCTTTATGCAGCATGTGTCATTTTCGGGCATAGGGGTTGTTGTTTGTCATGCAAAGGGAATGCTGTTTTGCTTCAAGGGAAAGCATGTGCACATGAGTGGTTGTCGTCGCATAGACATGTTTCGCACTTACTTCACGCACTCTTTCGCGCTTACTTCACGCACTCTTGTCATGAAGGTTGTTGCATCAAGCAAATTATGTCTTATGCATTCTAAATGGTCTACGTTGTTTTACTAAGTGTCCGTGTGCGATCACAGTCAAGTCCTGTCATTCATGCTATTCAACACAAAATTCCATAGTGTTTCTTAGATTCACAGTCAATGCACCATAAAGCTATTAAGACACATAAACACAAATTCCCACACATGGTATGTACAAATCCACACTGTTTTGGTATTTTTATAAAATATTTACAAGGAAAACAGTGACATTTGACTGTTTCAGTTCTTTTCCATAAAATCCATGTACTGCTCTTTCTAACTCCTCACTCTTTCTCTTACTATATTCTTGCTTCTAACCCCTAGCTAACCTTTGGCTAACCTCTCGAATTATTCAAAAGATCACAATTTATCAGTGTTCCACGGGGACGCGTCCCCCAGGGTCGGGTGCGCGCACCCCTCGCACCCCACGCACCCGGGGCGGGGAGTCTCTTGGGGGTGCGTTTCCCCACGCACCCTTTTTGGGGAGTCTTGGGGAGACGCAAGGGGGTGCGTTTCCCTAATGTGGGAGTCTAGACTCCCCAAGACTCCCCAAAAAGGGTGCTTCTGGGCGTCCCCCTTTAGTGTGGGAGTCTAGACTCCCCAAAAAGGGTGCGCCTGGGCATCCCCCTTTAAATTTGTCTAATAAGACTTAAAAATTAAAAATAAAAAATTCAAAAATCAAAACCATTAATTTTTTTTTTTGTAACTAAAATTAAAACTAAATAACTAAAACTTAAAAGTCTAAAAAAAAATTTAAAATTAAAACTAAATAACTAAAACTTAAAAGCCTAAACCTAAAAGTCATGAAAGGCAAAACTTAAAGTTAAAAGC